>JAMSGM010000039.1:0-106174 GCA_030462875.1 Grigorovia humatica | reverse complement strand
TATACTAGACCATGATTGAAGATACAGGTAAAGATTAAGGAAGTCTTTAAAAATTACTCTTTACAGGGGTGTGTTGAAATATGTGGTCAGTATGGACACATATTCAATATTCATAAATTCATAATTTTTGTACCTGGATAAAATTACATTATTTTTAATAAAAGCTTTTCAACGAAAAACTTTATATATTTTATTTTATGCATTTTTAATAGAGGGATCCGTTCTTCAAGCATAACATGTCTAGTATGAGCCGCCAAGGCCATAACTTTCTACAGAATTTTGTTCTTGGTTTAAAATAATCATGCTATAGTCAGTCAATTGCAGGCTGTGAATCAGTTAGAATATTTATCGTAATTTCATCATCATGTATCAGATCTTTTAATTTCGCTTTGATTAACATTCCATATTTTTCTCCAATATTAAGAGCATCTAATTCCGCTTCGGCTGATGATTCACAAACCATGGATGATTTCTTAGAAAATGCCCCAAGTAGATTGTTTCCACACCAGATAATAACACCTAATCTTGATTTTGAATCATATTCTGATCCCAGTGATGCATCTGTCATTATTGTAATGTTCATATCCTCTTTAGCTCTATTGAATGTTATTCCTAGTGACTTTGTATTGTATAAATATTGAATCATTTTAACTGTTAATTTGAAAACCTTTTTATGGAGGTATAACACTAATCTTGAAAGTTTCCCAACCGCAAAATCAATGTGCAATCTTCCTCTATTTCTCACGTAATTTAATTTTCCCACTATTTCTTGGAGTATTTTCACTTTTTCTTTGTATTCACTAACTTCCAATCTCAAATTGTGTTCTTTTGGCTTAAAATCATATCGGTGGTATCATATTTTATATTAGTATTTTTTAAATTATTTATATTTTTTGTAGTTTTATTTAATTTTGTAATTTTTTTGTAATTATTTATGTTTTCTGTAATACTTTTTTTTTGTCTTGAATTGATAAGTTTTCTAGTTTTAGTTGAATTTTGTTAATTTTTTGTTTGTGGAAAGATGAATGTTGAACAGTATTCATATTTTCAATTCTTGAGTTCACTTTGTTCTGGCATAGGCCTAAGGTTTTTGAATTTATTGGGACAATTCTTTGAATGATGTAATCCACTATTACAATATTCGCATAGTCGGATTATCTCCTCATATATTCTTAAGCCTTAGTTATGTTCAACAATAGCGTTAGCGACATATTCAAGATATTTTTGAGACTTCATTTTGTAATCATATAAAAAATTATTATACCCCATATATCTTGTTACTAGTTTTTTTAAATCTGTTGTCATACATCCCACTATTTTTGCTATGAAATACCTGTTGTTCATTATAAAACCATCTGTTGGCTTGTGACTCCAGACTTCCATTGAAATCATGTACGAAATATTTTTTTTTCAAATTTATTATTATTTGAGCACCAAGTGTCAACTAAGATCCTCTTCCACATTTTATCTTTTAAAGATCGTGGATATTTTGGGATAAATCTATCTTTAATCCTATGAAAGTTTAATAGCACTAGTATCATATTCACTAAATTACATTAACTCTTCTAGGATAAAAGATTTTACTACATCTTTTAAAATAGTATTTTCAGTACTGTTAATAACCTCTTCTTTTGGTAGTTTGAGTATATTGTCAAACTCTCATTTAACCAAGGAACTTGACAATTCTTTACTCCACATTGGAAAGTCATCAATAGTTTTTAAAGTAAAATTGATTTTGACAGATGGAGACTTCAAATAGTATTTGATATCTCTGCCCATTTTGTTGACAAGATTGTATTATTTGTCTTGATTATCGTATGTTGTGATGAGCTAATCCGTATCCAAATCTTCTGAATTATAGAAGAATTCTTTTTCTACAATTTTGTTCATTTCAGTGGGTTTGGTTTCAAAATGCGAATTTAGTTCTTCAATATTTTTACTTTCTTCTAATTCTTTTTCTTCACGCTCAATTTGCTTCTCGATCTTTCTAATTTCAAGTTTAGCAAAATTTCTTTTTCCATTGATTCCTTTGTTGTTGTTTTTTTCAAGTGAAATATCATTAACATTTTTCTTTATTTTGTGATGTTGAAGTTTTAAAAGTTTAATATTTTCAATGATTTCATTGATTTCATCAAGATCAACGTTACTGGTTTCAACGGCGGCGCTGCCATGTAGAAGGTTTGTGGTCTTGGCGGCTCATATTAGACATTTTATGCTTGAAGAACGGATCAATCTATTAAAATCTACAAAATAGAATATATAAAGTTTTTTAAAAAAAAATGTAATTTTATCCGGGTACAAAAATAATGATTTTATGAATATTGAATATGTGTCCCTACTGATCACATATTTCAACATAATGTCCTGTTTCATAAACAAAAAGGATCTAGTTTCTCCATTTCATGTTTTATGAAAATGAATGCTATGGATATGAAAGATTTGTATATATCTATTTGCTAATATAAATCTATTAAATATACATGCCATCTTCTATAGTTGAAGGTGCTTCATTTAAACCGTACACCCCTTTCCAAGATATTGGTGGTTTAAACGTCTTAATAGTGTATTTATTGATATTTTCATTATTATGATTTACCATCTCATTCAAATATTGACAATAAATTTTGGCATCCATTGAATTATCGCCTTCATGAACAAAAAAAGTCATATATTTGATTTGTTGTAAGCTATTTAGATTGATGTCATTTAATAAATGATAAGTTATTTTGAAAATGCTTTGACTTGTCGAAATCTCTTGTATGATATCACTATCATTGAACTTGAAAAGTGATCTTGTAAACTGAATTGATGTCTCTGGATCAGTATAAAGATTTAAGCTTGTATTGAAATCATTTGTTAATTGACTTACTGATTCTAATTGACAAATACCAATAGAAATATTTGTATTAGTATTTAGGTTACCAGTATTATTATTATTAGTTGGGGTATTCAAGATTCTATTTTCATGTATGAACGGTTTATTATAATCAAAACTACTAAACGAATCTAATATTGTAATATTAGTAAACTTGTGTTCTTTGATCAGTGGTACTAAAACATCGACAATGAAATTATTAAGATAATCATTAATAATTGGTGTTCTCTGTTGAATAATATAAACGGACTTATCTTTGTTGGCGAATAATTCAATTGCATTTGAGAAAGATTTCTTTGTCATCTTTTCATGGTTTCTTGTAGTATCGTCATGATCAATGGAGTAAATTGAAGTATCATTCTCATTACTATAATCTAATGGACCCAAGAAGGGATGAAGATAGTCATCATTTAAATTTTTTTGGAAAGTGAACTCTGGGGCTAAGGAGTGTAAAATTAGATCAATGGTTAATTGAGGTACATTCCCCGTCGAAATCAAGGGAAAGATAAGTGTTTTAGACATTTTTCAATGCAGGTAGAAAGAAAATAAAGAGCAATGAACTTAAACTATAGTATGGGAGATTGTGAGTTTACAAATAGAAATCTCGATGCGTTATCTTTGATCGCTACGTACTGGAATAAATCACAATAGAAAACAGAAATATATGAAAAAAAGTAAAAAAAGGAGCGGGTAACTATCAGGTGACCACGGCAAAAGTCTTTAAGGTCTCACGTGATCTATCACGTGCTAAAACTGTCAGGTGATTTACACCACGTGATGTCAAAGCCACGTGCCGTACAGAATGACAAGCGGCAATTTCAATAAAAATCATTTTTTTTAATTAACGGATCAAAAAGGAAACAACAAACATAACCAAGTAATCATTCCATATAAACACTTCCAAAAACTATAGCAAGAATGGAGTTTAATGATCCTTCAATTGTCTCTGTCACAGTTTCTTCTCTAGGTCCTGCTGTTATACCCAGCGAATTCATAGAAAAGCAACAAGATAACAAAATAATCAACCCAGAAGTAAACCACTCTTTAAAGGAAACTGCTTCTGCAAAGATTAGCTCTCTATTTAGCAAGATCTCTCAGTATGAAAACGGTAATGATACTGATACTAATAATGACACTAATAATAACGAATCCGTAACGTTTGATGAAAAGACTTTGATAGCTGACTTCGAGTCGTATAAACCTTGTTACAAAGATAATTTTGAAAAGGTTAATATTTATAGTATTAAAGAATTAATGGCTCTATCAACCAACGTTTCACAGGAATTAATCAATGAAAAGGTAAATATGTTACCAAAAAAAAAATTTTGGAGATTAAATCAAAGAGATTTCAAATTAAATAATCAAAATAGTAATCAAAACAATAGACACAATGGTGCAAATAGTAATAATAACGCTAATAATGTAAGTAACGTATCAAACAGAATCAATAATATGAAAAACAATAGAGCTAATAATGGTAACAATTTCTTCAATAAACAAAATAGTAATGCTAATTCCAACCGCAAACAACAAAATAATTCATTAATGGATAATGATAAGAGCGACAATAAGAACGATTCAAAAAATAACAGTTCCATTCATAAGAATAATATGAACTATCATTCAACTAAAAATAAAAATAAAAACTCAATTAAATTTTTTGATGAAGCTTTGGAATTTGATGATAAATTTGTACCAAGTGGTAATTCAATGGCAGATTTCGAATTATGGAAGTCCAAAATGAAAGAAATTGATCAAAATAAAAGATTACAATTACAAGATAAAAATATTTCTAGAGATAAAAATGACAATAAGATTTTAGATCAAAATACCATCTCAGATTCTAATAAAAAGGATGCATCGACCCAATCTGAAACTTACTCTAAGGATAGAGTTAACAATACCTCTACTAATGATAAATCATATTTATTTTCAGACTTTTTAGATTTGTCTAAAAATGAGAAAAGAAATGATATTTTTTCAAGCAATAATATTAATAGTACCAACATTTTATCTCAAAGCAATTCTCCTGCACAATTCAATAATATTGAACAACAAAACAATGACTCGACCACTACCAGCAGTACTTCCAATAGCATTAACACTAACAATTTCTCTGTTGCAACACCAACAGACAATAATAATGTTAACAACAAAAATAACAATAATAATATTCAGTTTGATAAGGAAAATAGTTTAGGCTCAAAGGGTTCATCTTCCAAATTTAGCTCATTTTTCTCTCATAAAAATCAAATTGCCCCAAAAAAGAATGATGACGAGACAAATAATAATCACATAAATACAGCAAATAATGTTAATACTACTACTAATAATAATAATAATAACAATACTCCAGCTCAATTAAAGGATTTGAATCAGCCAAATGGCTCTAAATTAATGAATTTCTTTAGAGATAACTCAAGGCCAACTACACCAAATATCATCAATAATAATAGCTCTAATACTAACTCGACCAATAACTTTACAAGAAATAGTACCAGTAATATACCTTTACCACCACCTGGTTTACAACCACCAAATAATCCCCAACTTCAAGGCCAGCAATCGCATATGCCAATACCACCAAATGGCAATAATAATGCTTTTTTTCAAGGTTTGTTAAATAAAAACAAAATTTTGAATAGTGATTTAATTGATAATAATGATAATAAAACTAATCCTAATAGTAACCGTACAACTAGCAATAACAGTGACATTAATGGTTTAGTTTCAAAGGATAAAAATAGTAACAATAATAATAAAAACCGCAACATCAATGCTAACCCATTACCACCACCTGGATTGATGATGCCACCACCAAATGGCATGCCAATGCCTAATGGTATGCCAAATGGTTTACCACCAAATTTACCAATGATGGGTCCTCCAAACATGATGGGTCCACCATCAATGGGTTTACCACCACCAAATTTACCAAATTTACCAATCAAGTTAGATAAAAATGGGAAACCAGTCAAATTAACTCCTAAAGAATTAAAAGAACAACAGGAAAGATTGGCTAGCATGAGTCAAAATCAGAATCAGTTTATTCCAATGATGAACATGCCACCACCAGGATTTATGCCAATGCAACAGTTTCCCCCAAATATGCAACTACCACCAAATGGTATGCTACCACCACAATCACAAAAACTAATTAATTCAAATAGCGCTAAGAATATGAATAACAGTAATACACCAAATAATAATAATAATCCTAGTCTTAATGATGCTAACATAAATGGTGCTACCTTACAAAGATTTTTTCCTGGCATGCCAATTCCAATACCTCCACAGCAACAGCAGTTTTTACAGCAACAGCAGCAACAACAACCAAAATGATTTGGTATTCGATTATGAAACTCGAAGAGTAATAAACAAATTTAATGTAACCTTCTGAACATGTTATTTATTACTATTCGACCATCCTTTAACAATATAGTTCACTCGATTAAGTTGTTTGATTTCGCTTAAAACTCAAGATAAATTTAAGGTTCATATATTATTACTTACATCAGATTTCATCGTTAATAATGAATATAAACTTATACAGTAATATATTGAATTACACTTTTCTATTGAACCAATTTGAACTACGCATGAAGATACGAGAATATAGATTAGATCCACATGTGCATGCTTCTTTATATAATTGCATTAATATATACATCATTATTATTACAATTGCCTTCAAAAAAAAGTTATGATGTCATTTAAACAGTTACCACCTATACTTATTACAAATTTATTTATCTCAAGTTGCGAAAATATTTACATGTTTTAAGTTGTTTAAATACTTTTTACGCAATTGTTCTATGATTTTTCCGTCCTCCTACAAACAATATTCATATTTCTGTAAAACAAGGGTGCAAAAACTTTTTGATATCATATATTCCAATCATCCAAAAATAAGTTATTGTTCTTCATCGATATATCATTATAGATATCAAGACCAATTCGATCCATATCAAAGTCAGTATTGATTGTATCTGGCAATTTTTGTTTGAACCAATTATCAGAATAGAAATCTGTATAGTTCCTACTAAGTTCCTCAGCTACTTCTAATTTAACATTAGTTTCCAATTCTAATTTTTCACCCTTATTTAGACTTTTTGAAATTTTCTTCCAAATATGTGCTTCATATTCATATAAAACTGGATCCTTCATTGGTGATTGTAGTTTAAGTGCAACTTCTTGTCTTAAAAGTCTCAAATATTTTCTTTTTATATCAAGTGGTAGTCTTGAGTGGAACATGATCTCCATTTCTTTGATCCTAAAATTAGTAACATCGAAAGTAGTTACGACATATGATAGTGTATTTGTAAATTCACCAATAATCATATTTTGAAACAGTCTTGGTACATCAGAGAGTTTTAATTTGTTTAAACGTGATGTCAAGGGCAACATTGACTGAATTGCATTATTCACATTACCATAGACTTTCAAATTTGGAAACTCTAACCATAATTTTAACCTTGGCAAAAATGTCATACCTGAAAAATTCATGAAACCAAAATTAGCGGGAACTTTATATTCGTTTTTCAAAGTTGATATAACTTTGTTTGGTACCAATGCTGGCATACCATGATACAATGTTGGCTTTAGAGGAGATATCATATCTAATCTACTAAAATGACTGTTTCGACAATTAACTAATTTTAATTCTTTGTGTAAATAAAATCTATCCTTTCTACGAACTCCAGAATATGGTTCATCTAATCTCGCATACTTTGCTTCCTGATCGGTAACGAAATCTAACAAATGCTTATAAACGCTTGGGTACTCGTCCATATGTTCAAAAAAGTGCATTTTTAACTCTGCAAGTGACATTTTAGCTAGACCTTCCCCTATATCGGGATCAGGGAGCGACCATAAATTCATATTGTTAATTTTTTCTACAGCTTCAATGAATCGATTTTTTGTTACAATTTCGCTCTTACCTCCAACAAATCTGGCAGTGGATACACTTAAACCAGTAATGTCAATATATATACCTGAATCAATATCAACAAACCTAGCATCAATATTATTGAGTCCATTGCCTACGGTTCTAATAGTGATTGATGATGTAACGTCTAACATAAATCTCCCATTACCTTCCCTTGGATCTTCCAGAATTAAACTTTGGTTATAATATTGTGCTAAATAATGTAAATGGTTTAATGGCATTTGAATATCAAAATCACCATCCCATGGAAATGCTAATCCATTATACAGATGACCATAAAGTGTACCATGTGATAGCCATGAAATTAAACCATTTGCCTTGACGAATTTTTGGAATGTTCTAATTAACGAATTCATTCTTGCCTTATTTAATATTCGTTCATCTGAGTGAGCACCATTATAAAACCTTTTATCTCTGTGATGTCCATTCTTGCCAAGTAATTGTTTTGCTTCTTCTAAATGCTTGGAAGCAAGAGCCATATTGGTACTGTAAGAATATTTCAAACTATCTAGGTAATTCTTAGAATGAGCGTCCAAATTGTCGAAGTTTGATTGTAATTCTTCAATTTTGGCCTTCACATCAAAGATGAAATCATCAATATCAAGTTCAATGCTATCTCTATCGTAAATATCCTTTGATGTTTTTGGGATTTCTATCAAAAACCTTTTAGAGATATCACTTTTAATGAAATCTTCAAAAAGTGGTAAGTGGTCAAATAAAACATCATCATTATCAGCGTTATCATTTTTGCGTCTAGACTCAATGAACTGTTCCAATAAGTTTGATTGGACCATATTTTCACTCTTGTCGGAAATTAAATCGAAACGATAAGAATTTCTATGGGATTCCAACATTGTTATTGAGATAGGGTTCGTAAATGAATTTAATAAGAAATTTCTTGCACTTAGCAAATATACTTCTGGTCTTACTTTTGTAAAAATTTCATTGACTTTGAATGGTACGTTAAATTTATCGTTTGGACTGAAGAAATTATCTTGGCAAAAAGATTCAAGTTCGTCATTAGAGGGTAATTGATTTTCGTTGGAAACCCTTCTATACCAAAATTTGTCATTATATTTATATCTATCACTGTTGAATAAAGGTTCGCCTAGGTCTGCTTCCATGGCATCCAAAAATTCTTTATTTATGTAATGTTTCAATATTAAGCTACAGTTAATGGAACTGTTAAACTTATCCTTGATTGAAATAAGCTTATTAAAATTGCGGAAGTCAGCCCAGTCATACCATGAAAATGGTAGCTGGATATCTTTACTATTGGTATTGTCATTATCATCACTATCCAAGTTCAAAATATGGTTTAAATAAACTGACCAAGTTAATCTTGGATCATTATTATAAAATTTCAAATGATTGATATCTTTAACTTGATTACCTTTCCCCGGTCCAAAGGGTATGGTTAACAAATTTGACTTTAAGTAAAAATCATCAATCCAAAGTGGCTCAGTGTCAAAAAGAAGTTTTCTATAAATTATGGCAGCCTTATTCTTTTCATCATTATTTAGTTTATCGGCCAGTTTATGCAAATTCATATTAATCTTGTCACCATTAAAACGAGCTAAGCCGCCTGTACGATTGGTTGACTCTTCAAAAGTAAACTTTTTTCCACTTTCATTATCATAATCAGAGTAAAAGACGAAATAGTATATTATAAGACATATGATTATTTGAAGAGAAAATAATAGAGAAAATAGTGATCTGACAGGTCTATGTCTCAGTTTTTTCAACGGTATAAGGAAAATTTGCCAAAGCAACATGGGTTTGGTTTGTTGTTAAATATATTTCTTCCTTTCTATTCTGTTTTATTTTTTGTTATATTTTCAATTTATAGTTCTGTTCATTCATATGAACACCGAACAAGCTGAACGTTGGACTTTCAACCCACTTACAGAAAGAATGTGAGTAAACTTGGCAGAGAGTTTTAAATTTTTATCAAAATTGTTGTATTCGTTCACCAAATTAGCCTTCTTTTTTCGGCAAACGTCAATTAAAAAAAAGAAAAAAAAAAGTGTAAAAAGAGAAATCTAAATCTCACACTATGCAGTTTTGCTAAAGAGTTATAGCAAAAGTTATACCAACTGGGCAAGTGGTGATAGCTATTCTTCTCTAAGCTAATTAAAGAAAAAAGTAAAAATTTCTATAGTAGAGAATCCAACATCGGTGAATTCATGAAAGCTTCTACAGAAATGGGAAAAGAAGGAAGAATGGATCGCATTGTAAAATGTAGATTGGTTATCAATCTTGACCGAATCCGGTATTTTCCAGGGTCTGTCAAAACCCGCATTTGCAAAAGTAGGATTGCCTAAGGCAATTAATTTGCCTTGGCGAAAAAATGCACAAAACAAGGAAAAGCAATTTTTACCAATATCGGATTGTCTTTTGTTTCTGTTTGTCCATGGGCTAGACATTTAGTAAAAGTCTGCATCCATTGTACCCAATTGGTAAATGATGGCGGAAGTGTAAATCCTTTGCTACTTGACATTTGTTTGGAAAGTCTGACTTCTCTTTAAAATCAGAATAGGGCTAAGGAGGGCTGTTGAAAATCACTCATAGAGAAGAAGACAGCAATAAAACCGAAAAAGAAAAGATTATTTAAAAAAAATTTCTATTTTCCATGATAATTTACTTATATAATACAAAACTACCAAACTAAATTTATTGGTATAAAAGATATAGAACAGTTGTGTAACTTAGGGGTATAGGAAAAAAAAATATTTGAAATAACGTGGAATAAAGTAATGGTAATTTCTGATACTAACATGAAAACTAATTTTAAAAAAAGTGGACTAATATGATACAAAGAGAGGAAATTGGGGAAAATTTAAGATTAGAGAAGATGTTGGAAGATGATAATGATAATGATAATGATAATGATAATGATAATGATAATGATAATGATAATGATGATAATATAACATAATATAGCAATAAACGAAAGGAAAATAATTCAGCTACAAGAAAGATATTTTTTAAAAAAAAAATGAAATCATATCTTTATCCTCATTCATGGTTATTATTGTTATTATTACTATTGTTTTCATTAATATCATCCAAATCATATGATATGCCATTATTATCTAATATTCTCTTCAAATACTCGTTTATCTTGTAAGCATTACCTAATTCTTCTTGTAATTTTTCATTTGCAGTTGATAATTGTGATGCATTTTGTTCACTTAGCAACTTTTGTAATGTCCATTTTTCAATATTAGCATTTTCAGTTTCCTTAAGTTTTTGAATATATTCAGCAGCACGAGTTAAAATGGCAGCTTTAGACGATTCTTTAACTGGTAGTAAATTACTCAAAGTATTAATAGCTAAATTAATATTTTCTCTACGACGTCTTTCTACTTCTTTATGTGATTCTTTACGTTGTTGTCTCCAAGCTTCTGTACCCGTCATTATAGTAGCCTTACGACCTCTCTTGCTCCCTAATCTTTTATCACTTGTTAAATCAACTAATGAAGCTTCATCATCATCATCATTAGAGTGTTGTTGTTGTTGCTGTTGTTGCTGTTGTTGCTGTTGTTGCTGCTGCTGTTGTTGTTGATGCAACTGTTGTTGCTGTTGTTGATGTTGTTGGTGTTTAACTAGATCATTTGCAAGACCAATTCTGTTTGCCACTTCAACATCGTCATCGTCTACACCTAAGTTATCATGATCATGATGATTCATTAGTTCATTATACTGGTTAGTATGGTGGTCATGATGGTGGTGGTGGTGGTCACTGCCGGTAACAGCAGCTACTGCTGCGGCGGCGGCTGCTGCTGCTACGGCGTCATCAGAATCATGTTCATTATTTATATTAGTCTCATTATCATTATCTTCATTATCATTACCTTGGGTATTATGACCATTGATATTTCTACTAGTGGAATTGCTGTGTAGTTTGCTGTCACTACTAACACTTGATATGCTAGCATTGCGATCACGATAGGTGAGGTTATTACTGCCATTAGAATTATTGTTGGTATTATTGTTATTACTACCGTTATTACTATTCTTATTATTATTGTTTACCATATTATTTTCATCAATATGACCATTAACCCCCTGTTTGTCGTTGGGGTTTGAAATATTGGAAGCATCCAATAGGGCAGAATCAATGTTGGTATCCACAGATTCCACCAAGGACACACTAAGTGAAGTTCTTCTTTTTTTCAAAAGCGAGACTTGAGCCTCAGCATCGTGACCTTCATCGCCATTGCGGTTTGTACTAATGGTGTCGTTCCCGCCGATGTGGTTCATTTCGTCTAAATTTCTTCTAATGCTCCCCATTTTAAGTTGAGAATAAGTGCAATTGGTTTAGTTAAAGTTTATTATATGGTTGTTACTTGATGTTGTATGGCCAGTCGTGTCTGTATATACTTGCTCTAATTAAGGGCACCTACTGGTTGTTATTTCTGTTTTTCCAAACGTGATATCCACGTGTAGTTCTTGTTTATTTTGTGCTTTTTTTTTCTTCCGTTTTTCCTTTGCTTTTAAATTCGACAGAAATTTGCTTCTGCACCGCGTGACCTGCAAAAAAAGGGCACGTGAGCGGGTAAGTGCAGCACGTGGCTCCAAATTCCGCGGAATTCTTCGGGCTATCTCGGGCCAATAATTCTTTCCTACTCCTTTTCCGGTCATTCTTGCTTTAGCCCTGAAAATGTGTCAATTAGGGTTTAATTGCAAAACGTCAGTTTGAATGTGCATCACAACCTAGAAAACAAAATCTAGCCAGACAATAAGGCACGTAGAGATTGAGACGTACCACCTGTAACGCTACTAGAAACATCCAAATGGTGATGGATTGGTAATCTCTTCTTGATAACGGTAATTAGTGAAGTCGTTATAACAGGTGTCTCTGAGGGCGTTATATTCTGTGGTGAAGTTACAATACTATTACTATCATCATTGCCAATAACATTGTTCTTATTGATATTTTTACTTGTATTATCTTTCTGAGTAACATGTAAAGATAATTTATCAAAGTTATCATTCAAATCATTGGTCTCATTTTGAGAGTTAGTGTCATTAAATTGATCAAGTTTATTGCTATCATTGTATTTACTAATTTTGTAAGTTTCATCAGTTTCATTAGTCTTGCTTTCAAGTGCTGTATCAATATCTAATATTGGTTTATCTTTCTCCTCAGCAGGTGTGGGTTTATCCATTATTGTATCCATATTATTTAAAATACTAGAATTATTTTGATATATTGATGGATTTTCTTTATTTATATCATCGATGTTAGCCTTCAACATTCCCTTGGGTTTCTTTATTGGCGAGGTACCAATTTCAATCATCGATCTGGGTTTACTAGAAGGACTTGTAGGTGATCCATAATTTTCTTTCCCAACTAAATGTGGCGATGTTGCCGATTTATTGTTATTAATTGATACAGGTGTAGAAGAATTTGAAGGTAAATTTTTAATATTATTACCGATAATATTACCTGATGATACAATTGATGATGTAGTGGAGACAACATCATCCTGTGATGGATCATTCAAATAAAACATACCATCATTAATAGATGATTTTTTCAATATAGGAAATTTTGTAGCAAACGTATCAGCATTGGGATCTACACATGTTTCGATACCTACAAACCATGGATCTTCAAAAAGATCATTCATAGTATACCTTGTCGTCGGATTTGGATCACTTAATCTCCAAGCTACTCGTGTACCATTAGTTGTTTTAAAATTTCTAGCTAATGAATATTCACCACCTGGTCCAGGTTTATAACAGTGAGGCTCTCTAAAATGTGGATTTTGATGCGTGATAAAATTTTCATATGATGTTTCAAATTCTCTGAATTTTGGATCAGTATTACATGATTCAATAAATGGAATAATCCCATTAACTAATGTAAATAATATTATACCAAGACCATAGCAATCCATTGCCAATGAATCATATGGTTTTTGTAATTTTTCTGAAAAATGTTTCTTAGAGTCCCAATACATTACCTCTGGTGGTGTAAAGGGTGGTGAACCAATCATACCTTCAGTTAATTTAATTGGGGAATTGAAATCCTTTGGATCAGTATGATACCAATCTGAAATTCCAAAATCTGTCAATTTGCAAATACCTTCTTTAGTAATTAATACATTTTCTGGTTTTAAGTCACGATGTGCAACACCATTATCATGACAAAATTTTACACCTTGCGCAATTTGTTTAAATATACAATATTTTTCATTTAATGGTACAGCTTTCCAACCACTTTTTTCAATCAATTCAAAAAGATCCATAACACCCATTTCCATTAAGAATCCCCAACCTCTAGTGGTATAAGTTGTTGTTGGTACCTTTAATAGCAGAAATGTAGGCATTATATGAATGTTGTGAGATAATGATTTGGCAATAATAAATTCTTTTGAACAACGTTTATAAAATTTTTCTGGTGTCTCATCGTAAATCATATTTAATTTCTTTAAGGCATAAATATCCTTTTGCCTATATAAGGATTTAACTTTCCTAACTTCACTTGATCCACCTGAACCGATGGGTTTGTTATCTGTATCGAATGTAAAATTATCAACTAAATGAATACTATATTCTTGCATTTCTTCAGGTAAAAAATCATTCGGGTTATTAATTGGTAATGGCAACATTCTAATCTTGGCATTACCATCATGAAGGTAAAATGATAAATCATTTTTATTTTGTTCATTACCAGAAAGAGTGCCAGGTCTACTATTTATACCATATGGATTATAAACAAGTTTTCCATGTGTTGCATTAAGAAATGAGTTTGTTCTATTCAAAGTTGTAACATGATGAGTATTCGATTTAACTCCACGACTAACGGATTTTGCTCTATGTAAATGCCCAGCAGTTGACCTTTTTTTTAAGCCGGCTTTGTTTGAGATATTAGACGTACCAATAGAACTGCTAGAATTATCTTTATTTTTATTAAGAACGTGCGAGGAATCATTGGGAGCATTACCTGGAATAAATGGATTCTTGTTATGTGCGGTAATATCAGCCAAAGATACTGTGGATGGGTCATGATGCAGATCACCGGTTGTCTTATGTGTCATTTTAACCGGATGTGCGATGGCTCCTTTACGGTGTGTACTAGTACCTCCTACAACAATTTCATCACTACTTGGATTTTTATTACTAATCACTACATGGTTTTTAGGTACGGTGGACGCACTTCTATTAGGAGTGATACCATTATCATTGGAGAGTGGAGCTATAGCTGAGAATGGGTTCATATGGGGTTTTGAGCCAATGATTTTTTTCCCTAAAATCTTCAAAACCGATTCTGACCTGTGTAGATTGTCCTTATTTGTTGGTGTTGGCATGATGACAGCTCACTGTAAGATTACTACTGAAAGATAGTTTTCTTTTTCTTAAAAAAGTGAATCACGAATTGGAGTTTCTTCTTTTTAATGTTAATTTCAAAAGTGTTATAGCTAACTTTCTATTTATCCTATTTGTAGCCAGTTTATGAAGTTAGGTCTGAGAATATACTTCGAAATGCAAATACACCTCTTTGCTTTATTTCAGTTGTGAACAGATACGCGATTGTTCGACTAGAATGTGTCAATACAGGCAGAAACTCCTATTTGAACCTTCTATGACGAATGTGCTAATCACATACATGTGGGTATTTTTCATTCTTTGAAAATTACTCTTGGAAAAAAAGTTGTCTGATTATCCACGAAGGGTACGTCATATCATGTGGCACTGGCCCACGAGGTTCCATTTGACTGTGGGTGCATTTTTGTGGTGTCTTGGATGTCCTCCTGATGGATAGACAACACTCATGACGGTTTGAGAACCCAAAGAAGAGCCAGGAAGGTGTTTGTGCTGCTCACGCACAGCTCTTTGCCCCGCCAAAAAGGAGAATACACATATCCTATCATTTAGCTTGGTTGGTCTGCAACTAAATACAAAACAAGTGTAGTTTATATGTAAGATACGTATCGGATCCTTTTTTCCTTTGCGGAATGAAATTCAGCCTGGTATGCATTCTAAGGTCGTACGTCGAAAGTGCTGTAGCTACAGATATTCATTACTCCAAGCTGAATGCGAAAAGCTGAGCTGAATAATAAACATTAGAGTTCTTAGTATTTTTTTCATGTTCAATGCTTATGATCACTTCTTGCAGTTGCTAGATGAAGTTTATGCTTTGAAGACAGTTCCTGATACAACATATTGTACTATGTGATACCAAAAATCCTGTAGGAATCAGAATAGTTAAAGTTGTGAAAATAACGCCAAAGTCGGATTCATAATAGGCACTATTTCAGGCCGAATGTATGCATTCAGGAACCTTACGGAAAACCTTACAAATTATTTTCAAGCAGCAACTTTTACAGTATAAGATTGCTAAAAGGAACAACAACCTTTATCTTCCATGCTAAATCCCAGGAATTGCAAGGCAAGAAAGGGAAAAAAAAAGAATAGCAAAGCTGTAGAAACTCAAAACCTTTTGAAAATAGGACAGACTTCATTTCCCATCAAAAGGCATGGCACCTCGTGTTGGAACCATTTCGTATCCAAGCTTTGCTATATAAACATTACCTAATCTATATTTCTCTTCTTGTGTTGCTGGGTATTCAAAATCCCTATCGAAATGTGCTCAAAAAGATTCACGAAGTTACGGACAAATCAGTATATATTTGTGAAAGAGCACATTTTTGACGTGTAGTTATACTGGAAACATGTATGACATAATAAGGTACCTGATACCATCATATTCTTTTTGACATACATTAAATGTTCCCGTAATAAAGTTGATTTATTCTGGATATTCGTCAGCTTCCACTAGTTTTTCTGACTCCTGAAAGCTCAAGATTCGGAATAAAACTTGAGTTTCTTATACAACGTGCACTCCAGATTTGTATAGAAAGGAGAAAGATCATATGTTATTGGTAGATATGTTGTTCAACATTATAAAGAAAATGAGTCTTGAAAATAATCACCATCGTTATTGATTTAAAATGATAATACCTGCCCTCGATGAGTATTCCTATAAGTAATACCAACTGAACTTAGTGCCCGTTTATAACTGCAACCATGCCTATAATTGTGACGTTATACTGTAACATTAAATAAAGCAAGTCTTTTACAAGTACCCTTCGAGAAATTGGAATACATCGCTCATGAACAAGGTCTTTAATATGATCAAAACTTTTGCAAAATCACCATGGATTATATAGTTTGTCTTTTTTTGTTTCTAGTTCATGTTTTTCGATTTCACTCGCTCACTGCAACTTTTGAAGTTTTTGAACTTCCCAAAACCCATTTAGTGGAAGTTTGCCAGATTCCTGGTTGAGTTTACTCATCTTAGAATTATAAATGGAACTTATTGTATCAAAATGTGTCTAGAATGTAATATGTAACAGACGAGAATATTTTTCATTTTTCGAAGTCATCGCGAATTTATCATAAAACCCGGATAACAGAAAAATATCCTTTATAAAACAATTCATAAAAATATATGATTAACACTGGATAGTATCAATTTACTCATATATTCCAACACATTATGTATTACTTTTATATACACTTTAACAGAAAACAAGGTCCAACATATTACATTTTATATACACTTTAATACAATAAGTTCCATTTATAATTCTAATATGATTAAACTCAATCAGGGATCTGGTAGCTTCCACTATAATGAATGCTAAATAATTAAAGTACTACGGTGTTTGTGTGTGTACACATAATTACAAACAAATAATGAGACAGTAGTGATCTAAAATGGTAATATCAAAACATTAAGTGAAAATTTTTTACCGTTTCTTTTTATCTGTCCAAATCATCAATTAGGACAGAAATTATTTTTATATAAATAGTACAAACAGAACGTTGTTTCCGACAGTTCGTTCATCATTAATTCTTTATATATTTTCTATATTTATTTTATATAGACAGCGACAAAATATATTATATTTTTATTTTTACATTAAGGTCATAATTTATAATGAATTCTAACTTTTCAAAGATTAATAATGAACACTTGTCTGAAATAAATGGTTCTTCCCAATGAAAGAAAATATTTTTCATTTTTCGAGGTCATCGCCGAGTTTTCACAAAATCCAATTAACTGAAAAATATCTCTTTATAAAACAAATCTTAAAATATGTGGTTGATACCAATTCACGCATACATTACGTTAAAGATGTGGTCCAAGGGTGGAAGGTTACAATCACCTTTTATTGTTGAACCCAAAAATAACAATCTCTCGGTAGCCAAGTTGGTTTAAGGCGCAAGACTGTAATGTGTAACAAAAACTCAAAGTAATCTTGAGATCGGGCGTTCGACTCGCCCCCGGGAGATTCTTTTTTCGTGTTTTCTCTTTAGAAGAATCGATTCTCTTGCTTCAATTGTATATCCATTTCTACTTTATTTAGACCTCCAAACCACCGTCCTAGGATGCAGCCTACCACAGCGGGGATTGTGTCACGAAGTGTAGGCCATCTAACTTGAAGTCACGTGCGCCAAGAATGAGCTCAAATTTTTAGAAATTCAAAAATTTGACTGAATAAGGAAGGATTTGAGAAAAGAGTGAAGATTCATACAAATTTTCTCTTTTCAAAATAAGGAAGAAATGGAAACTGTCAGATCTATCGAAGCAAGTTTACCACCAGAACAAACACCTACAGATCAAACCATAAACGAGTTGAAAGAAGAATTATCACAGGAATTCAAATTTGCCGCAAATGCTGTGACTAAATTGTATCGCATCGCAAATGAAAAAAATTCCATTTTGAAACATGTCGGATACATTGATTGTTTAAATGACATAATGAAAATGATAGATGAAAAGAAGTTTGATAGTTTGGATGATCTGAAAAAATGGTGTAATAATGAAAGAACAAGCAAATTAGGAATGGAAAATAATTCTTCTCTTAATACTCTCACAGATAATAATAATAATAATAATAATAATAGTCAAAATAACAAGGTCAATATCAAGAACAACTATAATGCCTCCAATATTGGGGAGACTGGTATTACTCGTGAAACTAATAAACCTAAATTATCATCGCCTAAATTTAGACTATCCAAGCCGCCCTTAAGCGTTCAACAATCAAATCAAACCATACAACAACTAAAAGCAAGGGGGAAATGGGCGAATAGTATGTTGAAGACCAACGTTGATATAAACAATATCAATAACATAAACAATAGCAACAGTAATACAAATAGTGTGAATTTTGTACGCCAAATTAAAAGACAAAAGAAAAAAACCTAATCTTTCCTCCAAATCATGACACAAGATAGAATAACTTGGTTTTATAATAAACCTTCACCGCATTTTCAGGCGTTTTCATCATGTTTAAGGTACCATTGTACTTGTCTTCTGTTTTTACAATAGCAGGAAAAAACTCATTTATTTTCCAAGTTTCCTCCAGACCCATCATGGAACAGACGCACTAATGTCAATGTATTAGTCTACCATGCATAGTGTATTCAACAATTTACAAACAATCGCTTAACTTTCCCTTTCCTTCTCGGAACGATCGTTTCCTCTGCCAGGTATAAATTGCATTTTTTTCACTAAAATTAAGATTTTGGTGAAAACCATAGAAACTAGCGTACGGACTAGAGTACTCCGAATCAAATATTGAAACTTAAAGTGCTAATATAGTCGATTCCTTGCTTGCTGCAAATTATTACTCTTTATTGATATATGTTTCCCTATATCATCGGAATAAGTTAAAATTTATTATTATCCCATTATCTACTGCTTTATCAGTTTTAACAAATCTTCATTTTTTTCACTATTAGGTTTCACTTTGCTATAGTTCTGCTGCCTACACTCTATTGTTTGGTTGTTAGTGTTGCTGTTTTTGTCTGATCCCTCCGTGTGGCGTTCAACTATTCCTTGTCACTTTATCGAAGCTTACTTACCCTTTATTTTGATCTTTAGATATAAAGGGCACAAAGAAATTTTATATCTCCCTTTCACAAGTAAGACGAATCAACTACAATAAATGACTTATAATTCTAATATCCAAATACCAAATAGCAATAACTTGAATTATTTCATAGATACGAATTGTCTGGAAGTAATTAAAATTGGTACCATTGGATTCCATTTGAAAAATAGTTGGGCCATTAAAGCACATTTTCCTGCTATAACACAACTTTCATCCCATTTTTCAATAAGAGCTTTATTCAATAAAGATTTTGAGTCTACCATTGATACAATCACAACCTTAAAATTAGAGAATGCAATACCGTATCCGTCAATAAAATCATTTTTCCTTTCATCTGATATAAATATGATTTTAATTTCATTACAAGAGAAGAATTATTCTGAAATAATACCAGATTTGATCAAATATTGCCAAATTGTTAATAATAATAAAAACAATTTCCCCAAATCCAATACTTCAAATAGGAGAATCGAATATATATTATTTGATTGGCCATTGAATTGTTCTATTGAGGAGATTGAAATATTATCCAAAGAGATGTCGAATTTAGGAATACAAACAATAATGTCATTACAAGGTAGAAAATCACCTTATATTTTAAGAGCAAAAGAACTAATAGCTGAAGGTTCAATTGGCTCGTTAAATTCAATCGAAATTACAGGTAATGGTGCTTGGTATGGTTATGAAAGAAATATAAAATCACCAAAATACCTTTATCAGAATGGTAATGGTTCTGATTTAATTTCTAATTCGTTTGCTCATACCATTGATGTTGTACAATATATGACTGGTTCCTATTTTGCACAGATTAATTCAATGATTTTTAACAATATTCCCATGCAAGATTTAATTGACGAAAATGGTAGCAGGATAGGCCAAAAAATACCCAAGAATGTACCAGATCATTTACTTTTCCAAGGTAAACTAATTAATGGTAATATTCCAGTATCTTGTAGTTTTAAAGGTGGTAAACCAACTAAAAAATTTTCTAAAAATTTAGTTATTGAAATTCATGGTACAAAGGGTGATATTAAATTGGAAGGTGATGCAGGTTTTGTAGAGATGTCTAATTTAGTATTGTATTATAGCGGCATGAAACAACAGGGTAAACATACAAATGAAGGCGACGCTTATTATGAAGAGGGTAAAGAAGTAATGGAATTTTATCATTTAAGAAACTATAATGCATTATTGGGTAATATTTTTAGACTATATCAGTCAATTATTGATTTTCATACTTTACAATTGCAACAAGGTGAAATTCAACCATATAATATTCAAAGTTTCCAACCGCAGTTCTTCCCGACGTTGAATGATGGATTGATATTATTTAGATTGATTAGATCGGTTTTTAAAAGTCATATTTTAGGTTCAACGCTAGATGTTAGTAATATTTGCTAATATATATATATATATATATATATATATATATATACACGAGTTCATAAGTTCAAAAGTAAAACTACAATGCATGTCTTCTGAAACGTTTGCGAGTTTTTACACTAAAGTTGATGTAAATTTATTTTGAATGGTCCAACACGCACATACTAGTCATCATTCTTTGCACTTTGAGTATGGTATAACTATTAGTTTGATGCTTTTATTGTACAACTTTTATTACTATGCAAAATCTATTGCCCGTTCAGTTTAGTTATAGCAAGCTGGCAAAATTCTTCAATAGCTTCGTTGTAGTAAATACCACCATACCTTAATGTGTTCAAATATTCAATAGCCAAATGTCTCTTATTTTCCGCATTCATTTCATTACTATCAGCAGTAGTTAGAATTCTATAAACTTTATTTAAGTGGAATTTAACGGTATTATACTTCAAAAGATCCTGTATTTCAGGTGTAGATAGATACAAATCGTTCAACTCTTTGGTTGCCAATTTTGGTGATTCTGATTTGGAATGTAAATCCTCATCTTTGTTCTTATCGTTAGTAACATCGCTGTTTTCAGCTGGGTTAGGCCCTTCATTATGATTATGTTTTTCGGTATCTTTATAGCATTTCAAAGAACAGTACATCACATTACATTTTGGACATTTATACTTCGCAATCTCATCATGACAAATACCACATTGTTTCCTGCTATCTTTATTCATGTAGTCTTGTTCAAATTTGCGATAAGCTGATCAACTTGGAAAAGTCAAATTTTTTAAATTTTGAAAAAAAAGCGAATAAGGGCAAATGGTGATGTAACTCCATCATACAGCCATGCACTTTACAGTGCGGAGTTGCAATTCCTATTTTTATACTTGTTGGTGGTCAGGTGACGAGTAAATGTAAATATGAAGCAGTAACTGTAGTGACGTTAGAACCTAACGAAGTAGTTGAAGCATTCTCAAGAAACCATCAAAGGATAATATGTAATGGGCGTTGATTACTATTCCCCTTCTTATTCAACGTTAATTGTCTTAACTACCACAACTACTTTAGACATTCTCTTCTTACACAAAACTGTACATAAATAATATATAATATACGTAGTATTTTAGGCATGCTGCCATTAGTAGGTCGTATTGAAGTAGGTAATTTCGTCTCAACGGGTTGCTTTTCTCTAACATGAAAATGCCTGATGAGTAAGATTACATCCTCGAGCGACAAACTTCATAATAAAAGCACATACGTGAATTAATACGGCAGTGAGCCATTTTCAATTTTGGGAAGTGCAAATTGGTGGTCCTTCTTGTTGAAAAAGAAAGTGTCATATTTCTTTTTACTGACTTTCGGAAGTCTCGAGTGTAGTTACTAACAATACTGAGACCTAATTAAATTATATTAAAAGTCAGGATAACTCTCAATTAGCCTTATATAAAGAGCTGATTATTTGTATATTAATTGTATAATAAATATATAGTTTTTAGATAGACTAAGCAAAATATAGATAGTTTCTATTAATTATGACTTCTACTGTCGACGGTGTTAACAATGTATCTCAACCACCGGTGGTGGTTGATCAAGTCTCCAAAGAATTTTTTTTAGACCGCATAGCTCAAAAAAAACTTCCGTCCATCTATGGAGGAGAGCAAAAATTGGAAAAAAATTTAGTTCACGCTCCGTATGGGACTCGAACCCACAGTCTTCTCCTTAGGAGGGAGACGCGTTACCATTACGCCAACGGAGCCCACGGACACTATTGCGTAGTTTACATATATATATCATTTAAAACTGTTGGAAACATTATCAAATCTAATATAAATCTCAGATTATAACCTTACTAAAGTACAAAGTTTATAAAGTTCAGCAGTCAAGAGCCTATGTCTCACGAAAACTTTCTGGCTTTTCTTTTTTTTTATTGAGCAGAAAAGCTAATTATTACCATGTCATATATCTCTCTAGGTATCAACAGGAGTTTGTTTAATAAAATGCTACAATAGTGCTGTAAGAAACAAAATCGAATGTCGTCTCAAATTCACAAAAATTCAAATTTTGTTCTTCAAAGTTCTTTTTAGAATTCTACTTTGTTGGAATATATGAGTAAATTGATACTATCCAGTGTCAATCGTATATTTTATGATTATTTTATAAGGAGATATTTTCTGTTAACCGGGTTTTATGACAAATTCGCGATGACTTCGAAAAATGAAAAATATTTTTGTCTGCTACATAATACATTCTATATACCCTTTAATACAATAAGTTCCATTTATAATTCTAATATGAGTAAACTCAACCAGAAATCTGGTAGCTTCCACTATACTTCGAAATTGAATGAAGCGGCTGCTTTTGAATCAATACAGATGCCAATTTTTTTAGATAAGTTTGTGATCTTGTAAGCTTTCGGATTATTTTCTTTCCCTTATTTTGTTATCTTTTATATTGAGATGAGACACATTTGCTGTCGATAAAGTTTACAGATACATGAAAAATCATTTCCTACTGTTACTGCTCTTTTTCCTAATAGTATCCTGTAATTAGAATAGTTAAACTTAGATTTTGATGCCATCCATCGGCTCTTTTAAAGTATACGTTGTGGTCATTTAGCCCAAGGACACATACTTTGATATTTGGTACATATTTACTATTATGACTTTTTGTTGTTCCATATTTAAAGGATTGGTCTAATAATTTTCCAAATACTTTCTTACTTTTGTTTGTTGTCGCTAATATGGAATGGAAGTAGTTAAGGCGACAAAGTTTGAATGTGTAGAAGTATGATATGACTACCGCTGACTACTGAGCCAAATAATGAATAATACAGAAAACTTGATTTTACCTTCTAGTTGCAACAACTATAATCATTTCATTTCTTCCCTTCTCTTTTAAAAAAGTCTTTAAGATGCGGCCATAATAGCACAGTAATGTTTTTGTATGACATATGCATATTGGGCAAAATCTGTTTATTAGCTGTTACCTTTCTTACCTTTTCAAGAAGAACACTTAAAAAAACAGCATTTTTCATAAGTACATATACAAATTCTAATGAGCACGTAACCATTCTTTAAGCAAATTCGCCATTTGATCGAGTAAGTTGTTTAAGCTTTTTCCTTGCTGATGAAAGAAAATTTGATTAGATAAGTAAGATATTAACAATAGTGGAATATATAAATTTAGTTATATAGGGCTGGTTTGGTTTTAAAACTGTAAAAAATCTATAATTATGGATACACTTGTAATACAATGTTTTTGATTAATATTTGAAAGCGCTAATATAATTTGGTTGGTCATCAGTGTTGGTAATATTAGGAGATTCTGGGGCATTGCCATATGGAAAGTATGCTCGTTGTGGTGTAAAAATCTGGTTATTCGTTGTCTTTCTTACGTGTGATGTGTTATGATTACTTACAGCAGTCTGTCCGTTTTCGTAATAGTTACTATCATTTGTTTTGTTATAGCTAGCAAATTCGTCATGATTTTTTTTCATTTGATCAGTATTTGGCTGAATATCAGGGATGTTATTATTACGATAGATATCCTCGCGGCGAGAATTCGAAAATTCCAATGCTGTAAGATTAGTTCTTTCCACCATGGAATTTTGTAGGTAGTAATTAAAGATAGATGTTTCATCATCGTCACCAGTTCTCGATAAAGTTCTATCAAAGAATTTATGAGTCGCCCTTCCATCGGAGTTTATGTCATCTGTAAAATATTTGCTATTTGCTGGTGGTATTGAATTGATATTATTTCTGCTTGTATCGGTAGAACTATGCTCAAACTTTTCAAACTGATTTGTCAGATGATGTGAGTGATAAAAATTTTCATTCTCAAATATGGCTGATGTAACACGAATGTGGTTGTCATGATTAATATAATCCTCACTTGCATCAATAGAAAGGTCAGCTTGTTTTTGAATGTTAGTGAATGAATTCACGGAATCATTGAAAATCTTGTAGCCAGAATTCAACTGGCTGGAATCACCTTTTAGATCTTCTAATTCTAAAACCGACTCTGATGGTTGTAATAGACCAACGTTAAAAGGTTCGTTTTTATATGACATATTACGTTTGATGATTAGTTGATCAACGTGGTTATTAATTTTGATGAAAACAAAATCTCTTAAACCTGAATATTTGTGATCTCTAATCAATTTGAAGTAGACAAAAATTGAGCAAAGCAATGCGAAGCAAAACTTTGCCATAAAGAAGCACCAAACAACGAATGAGAAAAATGAGAAGGATAAAATTACAGCTTCTTGTCGGTTTTCTACTGCAATTGCTTTGATCTTATTGATTAAACCTTCTAAGGTCTCTAAATTCCCTAGATACATGTCATTGTTTTTACCGCTACCTACTGTTACCAATACCGACCATAGAGTTAAGCCATTTATTACTTGTCTTGGTGAATCAGCAAAGATTAAACCGAAGCAGTCTTTCAATTCGAAAAAAACATAAAATGCAAACCATTGGAAAGTACCATGGGATGAAATCTCATTCAAAATACAGAATTTTGAGTAACTTATGATGGAAATAGTATTTCTACACAAATTATTAACATAACATCTTGCGATATTTTGCGATCTAAAGACAAATATTGCCACGACTATATTATACAAAACCAAAACAAATGATGCCAAAATACATGCACTGAAGATCCATTTCGATATACGAAATGGAATATAAGGTTTGATGATGTTATTAGACCATGAATTATAGGCCAGAAGTTGGATACATGTATAAATATCTGAAATGAAGAATGCCATTTTCAATAGCATGAAAAGCCATGTACCCAGAGAGTAACTAAGTAATGTACCAAATCTAAAGTTTTTGAAAAGTAGTGGATCTACATCCTTGAATGTTTTGGGATTGATAACTTTTTCCCATTTATTAGTAAACATTTAATACCAGTGATCTGATGGTTAAGAGCAAAGCATCCGAAGTCCAGTGAAAGTTAAAATCACTAGAAGACACAACACACGGTATTGCTAGATCAAAATAACAGCGACAGTATGTACGAGCCCTTCTATGACTAGCTAGAAGATTGCCAGATATGCGCTGGTTTGATGTATGAATACGTTTGCAATGTGATTCATTTTGGAAAATTTCAGTTTTTTTTCCAATATTTCCGAGACTCATCTCTGAAGTCGAACAAAAAGATGATAATTCGTGATGAATTTGTAAGAAAGCCATCACTATGGGATTCGTTGCTCAATTCCTGGTCGAATTCAAGACCATTTTCCTTATTTCGTACATGTAGTCCTTGTTGTCCTTGCTGGTGAGGGACACGTTGCCCTTTGCAGACTGCGATTGACTGCCAGGAATGAACCAGCCACCAACTTTCTTATGCCATTTGTTCTCTTCATGGTAGAATTTTTCCAAAGTGTGGGAATTTATTACATATTGGATATTTAACACCGAGTGTAAAGGTTGATCGGACATCAATTGCGACATGGGCCTAGTAGCATTGTGTGGATTGAAGGAATGATATCTTTGCGTATTGTTTATTACCTTTTTTCCAAGTTGACTACTCTTTGATCTTCCAAGAGCCGTCTTGCTCAAACCATCACGTTTTTCCTCACCATCAAGATGTAAGAAAGGATCATGTTCTTCACCGCTGAGACTTACCCACCTGTTTTGCTTTTCATCCAGGACCATATTGCCAACAATTTTAGAATTTTTAGTCCTGTGTACGTTGTTCGCTGTTGAAAATTTATCGAGTGCTTGCTCATTACCTTCCCAATTCATGGATTTTGGATTATAAAACATATCACCTTTCTTCAAGGGTGTATTGTAATCAATGGTTTGTTTAATGGTTCTAATTTTCGATGTCGGACTTTGATTCTTTTGACTATTGAAATATTTATCTATTCTTTCATCTCTTAAGTTTACACTACCTCTATTCGTAAAATGTAAATTTGAACCTATGTCGTTATGCAAGATGCCCTCAGCACTAGTTCTTGAATTTCGAGTTTTATTTAAGTATTGTAATTTGATTTGTTCTTCATCAAACAAGAAATCATCACTATTGTTATAAGCACCGTCATCAAAGTCTTCTTCAAATCGATGTAAATAATCATCATCAGTAAAGTTCTGATGATTGCTATTAATATTATCCTCATGAAACTTTTCATTATTTCCTGTAGGTTGTAATGGCTCTATTATGACTGTATCGTCTCTGTTATTTTCAATTTCCTCTTTGATAGGTGAAGATGCATTCAGACCTGTCATTGATCGTTTGAACCTAACTGAATTTCTTTTGGACGGTTGCCGTAAATTACCATAAGACATACTATTTTTGAGTCTTTGTTGATGATCAATTCCCAAAGAGCCAGTATATAATGGTTGTTGCTTCTTTAAGTCAGCCATTGATTTAGGATGCTTCAGTTGATTTTGATCTGATAAATTTGGAAATTTTGTTGATTGTGAATCATCATTTAAATTCAATAATGTGTGAAATTGTGATGTTAAATTACCATCCCTGGATCTATAGTTTTGTTGTAAATAACCTTTCTTGTGTATGTCATCATATTCTCCATCATTATGGCGATTTGTATGATTTATTTGGTTATTCTTATGTCTGATGGCATGATCGAAATTGTCTCTGTTAACTTTAAAATCCTTCACTACATCGCGAAAATAATACTCATCATCAAAATCACTGTCATTTGGTGATAGTTGATCCCGTTTACTGTCCGAGAAAAGGTGTCTGTCGGAACTAGCCGTCGATGATGTGGTAGGTAAATTGCTACTGTTGATTGTCCTCTCAGTCAAGATCCTTTGCGGATTCACCCTCCTTTCTTTCATACTCTTCGTGAACTCATTGTCTATATCCTCAAAGGATGAGTCGTACTGCATTGGGGACAGCTTCTTGATCTGTAAGTGCTTTGCCTATACTTTTGCAGTCTCTGTTTGTTTTTATTTACATCTATAATTTTCAAACGAATATATTAAACAGTAATATAAAAGTATTATATAGATGTCATGATGTTGGGGAACAACTCAGTGAGATTAGGAGGTTTGACCCTGTCTGCCAACTAATGTCACACCGTTAGTTATCTTTACAGAGTCCGTAATCAAATTATCCCCAAAAACGTCAATTAATTTCAATTTATTGTTCTCTTTGATCAATTTCTCGATCAATTGATTATTGACACATCTGACAAAACCGAGGTTTAGATACTGTAAGTTTGGACAGCTCATGAATGTGAATGCTTCACGGGTTAAATTCTTCAAACTATTTATGTCTAACCGTTCGATAGAATCCTTAGCGGCATTTAACAATAATTCTTGAATAACGGAATCATCTAACTGAAGGCATCTTTTCAAACTTAGATATTTCAATGATGGAAATGAAATTTGGCTCAACAGATACACCAATGCGTCTGAAGTCAATAAATCTAATTCTTCCAATTCCAAGCTTGCAATTTTATCATTGATGTTATTTTTACCAGATGCAAATGCCCCAAGACCATTAATAATAATCGAGTCGGTTAACTCTGGGCAACCATTTAAGGACAGTGCTGTCAAACTGTGACCTATCTGACCTAAAATATTTATAACGATTTCATCTGTAATGTCTTCTTCATTGTATGGGTATTCAAGTTTTAAAGTATGGAAATCTTTATTCTGTAAGTATTGTGGCAGGATGCTGTAGTTTGAAATAGAATCTAACCTGCAAAGCTTCAAAGATTGTAAAGTCGCATGGCAATTAATCAATAGTGTGGATAAATTTGCATCTGTAAATCTATGTGTATTCGAAATATGGAATTCCTTTAATCTTCCTTGCATCATTTGGAAAAATTTATTCCATGTATCTTCATTTATCAAAAATGGGCCATCTAACTTAATTGAACATAAATTTGGTAATTTTTCAGCCATGTAAAGTAATGCCTCATTATTCAATTGTCCGCACATTTGTAATGATAATGATTCTAGTTTAGGTGAAAAAATGGTTAAAGTCTTATAGCCATCAAAAGATATTTTAGAACAATCATGGAACGTTAACGATTTTAACTCTGTCTTTAAGAATAATTGTAAAGTAGAATCGTCCAGGGCCCTATTTCTTGTTAAAGAATTAGCTAACTTGGTCATGTTTTCCAATGAGATACCACCTAAGGTTTCACGTAATTGGGCAAAAAATGGATTGTTTTTATCGTAGTTATCGGATTGCCATGAAATGATATTTTCACTGATCTTTCGCAGGGATAACTCTTGTAAAGAAGGTACAGTATCGTCTTCATTTTCTAACAATTTTTCTGCCTTTCTTTTTCTTTTACGACGGGCCTCTAGAAGTTTCCTACTTTTAGCATTCTGCTTAGCAATATTTTCATTGGACGCATCAGGTGTTAAAAGAACTGGTGGTGTAGATTCTGTATATTCTTCTTCATCGCTATCATCACCTATATTCGCTAAAAGTTTAGCTCTCTTGGAGCCAGCTGACTGATTTATGTCCGATTCTGTTTCAGTCTCTTCGTCATCTTGGCTGTCTTTTATGATCTCTTCTTCAGTTGATGAAATTTTGGTCTCATCATCTTTCTCTTCTGTCTTAATATTATTTACGGATGTTTCATCTTCTTCTTCTTGCGAGTCTTGAATTTTGTTCTGCTCACTATCTGCTCCTCCAATTTTGTCAGCATTGGTATTCTCTTTCAATTTTTCTTGATGTTGCAGCCATCTTTGTTTTATATTTTCAGCACTAATACCTTCTTCCTGTAAGAACTGCGTTAACGCCGAATTTGGACCTTTAATTCCATTCTGTTTCTGTCTGTTTCTACTTCTGTACATTCTGCAATGCCTTGCTGAGTTTTTGAAAACGTATTATAATATAAAACTGGTTTCAAATTATTTTTAATATTTGATCTAAACGAAATTCTTTTCAACAGCAGAAAAGATGGCCTTAATTTCCACTTTTAATAGGGTAGGACTTGAATCAGGTATTGTTAGTAATGCAGATATGACTTATACTCTAAGTTTAAAAAAATTGTCATATGTAGCAATTACCAGGAGGCAATAATCATTATAATTTATAATACAACAAAAGCCACCCATTTACTCGTTACCGCTGGTTCTATATGATATATTGTATCTAATGAAGGTGACAATGACAGGTTTCTTAGTAAAGTATATCTAAACTGCTGGAGTAAACATTGATCAGTAAGAGTAGGCCAAAATAAAAAAATAAATGCGCAAGCCCGGAATCGAACCGGGGGCCCAACGATGGCAACGTTGGATTTTACCACTAAACCACTTGCGCTAGTTGTAACTCCTAGTTGAGTCTAACTATAACCACTAAATTATGTGATTAGAATAGGATAGTTAATGCTAACGCGACTATAGAACTAACTCAATGATAAGTTCTAAGCGGTAAAGATTATTTTGTAGAATATTTTATTTTTCAAATATGAAAATAAAATAAAATTATATAACATATAGATTTTTTAATAACTGATCACAAACTGAATCGAAATGACAACCACTACTAAGAATAATCAAAAATTGTTGAATACAATCAAAGGGATTCTATCCTCTACATATAGCAGCATGAATAATTCTAGCAGCATACATATGTTTAAATATATATGATATTAATTATTTTATTTACATAGAACTATACATTACCATCTTATGATCTTTATCGAATAATCAATGGTGAGGATAAGCCATTAGGTTGAGCCACAATTTGATTTAAAGATATTAATTATTACTTTTTAAAACTCAAATAGCTAATTAAAAGGTTAAGGCTTGAAATTAACACGTATCGGGACCAATTCTACATACAATTTGGGTTTTTAACTAGTGTTCTTGTACAAAGAGCTCACAAAGTATATTGCTTATGGAAATCAGGTTTCCTTAGGTTATTTAAAGTTCTACTTAACATGTTTTTATTTTTATGTAATCAATAAAAAACATCCCATATAAAACAAAGATCATATGTGTGTTCTGTCGAAGGCTATTTTGCGCCTTTCATTCATATCAAATACAAAAAAATAAAAACTTTATTAGTTTTTGACTTAAAGAACCTTAACCACACAAATTGTTTTTTGACATTTATTACTGTATTTGTAAAAAGAACAACTTTTTCCTAGTGCTAGTTTTAATGGAATAGTAATATTCAAGGTATGTTAAAATATTGTAAATTTTAACCTTTTGTTATTTTTTTACTTTTTGAAATGGTCAGAAATAAAATAGTATAAAAATCTAATACAAACAAAAAAATATTCATCATTTTCATGAACAAAAACTTTAGTTAGAAATGTTACCTATAGCGCCATCATGGCGTTTTTTATTGTATAAGAAAGAAGAAAATTCATAAATTTTTTTTCTTTTGCGTGTTAATTTAACTGAAAAAACTGTTTAGAAAAATAACCAAAAAATCTCTTTGAAGTACCATGTTTAATTCTATATAGTTTTTATCTTTATATTTTATTACCTAGTCGCAATGCGCTATGCAACACTTGCTAAATCAATGTTAATTCCAGTTTAGATTAATATCCTTAGCAGCAGCTCTTCCAAATACCACACATTCTAATAAACTGGAACCACCAAGTCTATTAGAGCCATGCACACCACCAGATACTTCACCTGCTGCATATAACCCATTAACTAAAACTTTGTTGTCTTTATTCAACACTTTTGCAGTTTCATCAATTTTGACACCCCCCATGGTGAAATGTACCACTGGTGTAATTTCACCTACAAATAATTCAGTCTTTTCATTTAAACTAGAGACATCAAAGGAATTGATAATTAAAGAACGGTTAAATTCATCATTATCATTATTATTTGAGTATTTTTTCAATATGCCGACCATTTCTGATGGTGATGCCTGTAAATTAAACGACTTTACCATTTCTGATATGGTTGTTTTCTTGATTAAATTTTTATACACGTAAAAATCCATATTATTTTTATAGTTTTCGTAAACTTTATCACTCATAACCAGCAAAGCTCTATTATTGTCCTGTGGACAATAATTTTGAATAGCCATGGTAACGTTATCTCTAGTTTCCAATTCATTGACAAATCTTTCACCTGTAACTGGATGTAAAAGAACACCTCCTAAACCTCTTAGTGCTTCAGCGGCTAAAAATTTCCAATTACTGTTAGGATCTTGAGGATCAATAAAACCAGTTGGATGAACTTGTATTTGATCCATATCTAATAAATCAGCTCCTAAATCCTGTAATAGTCTTTGACCATCACCAGTAGTTTGTTTACCATTTGTTGTAGGTAAATTAATCAAATGTGGTGCATATTGTTTCAACATTTCTTTTGAATAACCAAATCCACCAGTGGTGAAAATAACATTTGATGCGTTAATTTCATGTACTTTACCAGTATTATCTTGATAAATGACACTTTTAATTTTGTCATTTTCTCTATTAAGTTTGATAACTTTACTATTCAATAAGATTTTTACTAATGATGAGTTTTCAGCAGCCAGTCTTTCCAAATTTTTAGATAAAGTGGAAACTATTTCAAAACCTGGAGGCAATTTCCCATTTGATCTATGTGTTCTTGGTTTGCTATGACCACCCAATTGTGCTAATGCGTCCAATTTGATACCAAAAGTGTCTTGTAACCAACCGATAGCACTGTTAGAATCACGAGTTAACTTCTGCATCAATTGTGCATTCCCTCTATTCTTTGCAGATTTAACCGTGTCCATTAAGAAATTATCCACCGAGTCCTTGATATTCAAAGAATGCTGAGTGGAAGTGTCCACCCCATTGATACCACTAGATGCTTTGATTGAGTTACCACCCATGGAACTCTCTTTGTCTATCAAGACTACTGGGATGTGGTAACGTTGTGCCAGTTCGTTACTGGCCGTTAGGCCAGCTAAACCGGACCCGACTACCACAACAGGTTGTTTATTAGCCACTGTTGTTATTGATCTCCTGGACCAGATTGACTGCAACGCGTTCTTCAACATCGACAGCAAGAGTACACCCACTACAAGGTACGAAATTTTCTGCAAAGGTCTTCTCATTTTCTGTTTGGTGAAATAAATACAAACAGCCAATTTCAGATTAATAATCAAAAACACCCTCTGTAGTTGACGGTCTCTGCAATTTATATCAGGTCTGGTTTTGTAATGGAGGTTTGGCCCGAGCGCCTCCGGAAAAAAGACGGTTTGTTTTACTTACAGGTAATGCAATGCTATATACTTTGTCACGATCGTGACTTGCAGCCGCGTGTTCGTTTGGACACGGCTCCTCGGTGAAGAAGGCTTGTCAGTTCCAACATGGGGCGAATGTCAACGTAGGTGTTTGTACAGCTCGAATATAGCTGCCGGGGTTATCCCAGGTATCCTTCTTGCCATGCCGATATTAAGAGGTTTCACTTTGTTCAGTAATTGTTTACATTCGATCGAGACGCTGTCTAACGTATTGTAATCGAAATCGGTAGGTAATTCAATCGATTCATCCGCTTCGAAAGCCCTCACGAACTGTCTCTGCTTAGCTAAAAATGGTTCGTATTGACCTTGAACATCGATTTTCAATACTATATGTCTTGGAATATCATCTAGATGTATATTAAGATCAGGTATTTCAGTTGCTATTTTCTCCAAGTTAATACCATCCATTCGAAACATATCCCAAGCAGATTTATTTGTTGCTTTCATATTGATGACAGAATTTAGCTGACTAGCCCACATATTTGAATTCTGTTTAAAATTTTTCAATTTCTCTATAGTGGAATCATATATGAATTTATCGTTGAGAAATTTACTCCAACGTTTATCTTCAACTACACCGACATTTCTACCTAGTTCAGTTAATCTGAAATCAGCATTGTCCTGCCTTACCGTTAGTCTGAATTCTGAACGAGAAGTAAACATTCTATAAGGTTCATTGATACCTTTAGTGATCAAATCGTCAATCAAAATTCCAATAAATGCGTCAGATCTTTTCAAAATGAATGGCTTCTCATTCTTAACAAATAATCCAGCATTAATACCTGCTATTATACCTTGGGCAGCAGCTTCTTCATAACCTGTAGTACCATTGATTTGACCAGCTAAAAACAAACCTTGAACTAATTTTGTCTCCAAACTTTTCTTTAATTGTCGTGGGTCAATAAAGTCATATTCCACACCATATGCTGGCTGTAAGATTTGACAATTTTCTAGTCCATGTATTAATCGTAACATTTTAATTTGAATATCTTCGGGCATGGAATTTGATATACCATTGGGATAGATAACATTTGACTCAATACCTTCTGGTTCTAACCAAATTCTATGTGAATCCTTAGTAGTAAATCTAAGTATCTTGGCTTCAATAGATGGACAATAACGTGGACCCATAACATCTTGTTTAATTAAATGCACACTTCTATGCAAATTTGATTTTATTAAATTATGTACCTCCATATTAGTCTTTGTAATATAACAATTTATTTGATCTTCAATTTCAACATTTTCATTCATAAAACTCATAGGCCACGGTTTCTTATCACCATTTTGTATCTCTAGTTCTTTAAAATTAATTGAACTTTTTAAAATTCTTGCCGGTGTACCAGTTTTCAGTCTATTTAGTTTGAACCCATTCTCCATTAATGTATTAGATATACCAGTGGTAGGCTTTTCATTAATTCTACCAGCTGGGAAACTTTTCTCACCAATATGAATTTCACCATTAAGGAAAGTACCAGTGGCCAAGACTACAGCTTTACAATTTATCATGGAATGATCATCTAACACTACACCAGAGATTTTCCTGCCGGTCGAATTACTGGTGTGACATGTCCTGTTACTAGGAACATCATCACCAGTTCCATCTCCAGTAATAATCAAATCTTTAACCTTCTTATTTATGACTGTCAAGTGTGGATATTTAACATTATTTAAAATTTCAGTTTTCAGTTCCGTAGAGTACAGATCTCTATCAATTTGTGCTCTGTTTCCCCAAACAGCAAACCCTTTGCTCTTATTCAGAATCTTAAACATGATACCAGCTCTGTCAATGATTCGAGGCGCTATACCATCTAATGCGTCAATTTCTTTTAAAAGAGTACCTTTACCAATACCACCCATACTTGGATTACAAGACAAAGTACCGATATTATCCAGAGATGGTGTTATCAGCCAAGTAACCAAGTTTAGTCTAACAGATGCCATAGCTGCTTCGATACCAGCATGACCAGCACCAATGACGACTACATCCGGGTTTCTTACTGTGGTCGCATTGCGTATGATTGTGGCAAGTTGTCTTGTAGTGGATGTGTTGCGACACGTCCTGTTCATCAAGAAACGGGCAATAAGCTACTGTGTGTATACAAGTACAAACACTATACTATAAAGTGTGAGATATTTGTGTATATTCCGCGATGATGTCTTTCCCGCTTTTTTTTCTCTGTCGTTCACTGCGCGAGTTTCTGTGGTTTTTCTGGTTAGTGGTTTCTGGGCTTTCCCGATGGTGGGTTTTTCCCGTTGCGGTTTGATTGTCTGTTCGTGTTTCCTCGGTGGGGGAGTTGCGATAAAATATCCACCTGCTCGATTCTGATTGGTCCGCGGGAGTTTCCCCTTTGGGCGGCTGACTCCGGTCCGGAGTCACACGTGGTCGAAGTCTTAATTTCCCGTTCGTGAAACCCGTTTTGACTCGCGTCTGTCATGGCAATATTATTTAAGCACTACTTTACACTCATCGCAAAGTTATTGAGACATTTCATAGCGGCAAAGACAGCTTACCTATCCCTTCACAGTGATAAGTACTATATCTCACCCCATTTGCATTTCGTCCCAGAAAACCCCTTTAGCTTCCAATATTCATGTCGCTTAATTTGCTCGTTTTAGGTAACGGTGGTAGAGAACATGCCTTGATTTGGAAATTGTCACACTCAAAATCCGTATCACATATCTTTGTGGCACCAGGTAACGGTGGTACTAAGACTTTACCAAATGTGACAAATATTGATCTGGAGTTAAAATTAGACAATTTTGACAAATTGAAAAGTTTTGCTATAAAGGAAAATATCAATCTAGTAATACCAGGCCCAGAACAACCATTAGTGGATGGTGTGACTGACATCTTCACAAAGATTGGTATACCAGTTTTTGGCCCATCATTCAAAGCTGCACAATTAGAAGGTTCAAAAGCTTTCTCTAAATTATTTATGGAAAGGCATAATATTCCAACTGCAAAATTTTTTATTACAGATAATTATGAAAAAGCAGTGGAACATATACATGATATTGACTATGATGTCGTTATCAAAGCTGACGGTATTGCTGCTGGTAAAGGTGTTTTGATTCCTAAGGATAAAGATGAGGCCATAGCTGCTTTAAAGACTATCATGATCAATAAACAATTCGGTAACGCTGGTAATAAAGTAGTCATTGAAGAATTTTTACAAGGCCAAGAAATTTCTATATTAACCATTTCTGATGGTTACTCTTATTATAATTTACCTGCTGCGCAAGATCATAAAAGAATTGGAGAAAATGATACTGGTTTGAATACTGGTGGTATGGGTGCTTATGCTCCAGCGCCAGTAGCTACTGACAAAATTTTAAATCAAATCGATAAGCAAGTCATTAAACCAACTATTGATGGTTTAAGAAAGGATAGATTACCATTTGTTGGTATATTATTTACTGGTTTCATAATTACCGTTAATGGTCCTAAAGTTTTAGAATATAATGTCAGATTTGGTGACCCAGAGACTCAAACTGTTTTACCATTATTAAGTGATGATACTGATTTAGCCGAGGTTTTCCTTGCTGCAGCAGAACATAGATTAGATTCAGTTGATATTGATATTAAAGATGGTGCATTTGCAACCACTGTCGTTTTAGCCGCTGGCGGATATCCTGAATCATACAACAAAGGTGATGAAATTTCTATTGACACTGAACATTTACCAACTGAATCTTATATTTTCCATGCTGGTACTTTAATCAATAATGATAATAAATTAGTCACAAATGGTGGTAGAGTCATTGCAGCTACTGCAGTCTCTAATACTTTAAAATCGAGTGTAGATAAAGCTTATGAAGCTGTTGACTGTATCAAATTCAAGAATGCTAACTTTAGAAAAGATATTGCGCATCGTGCCTTCACAAATGGAAAAGATGTTGGAAATGATAAAATAGCAATCACTTATGCCGATTCAGGTGTCTCTGTAGATAATGGTAACAAATTAGTTCAAGAAATTAAAGACATGGTTAAATCCACCAGAAGACCTGGTGCAGATTCTGATATTGGAGGTTTTGGAGGTGTTTTTGACTTGAAGGATGCTGGTTATAACACTGACGACACTTTGTTAGTTGCTGCAACCGATGGTGTTGGGACTAAATTAATTATTGCTCAGGAAACTAATATCCATACTACTGTAGGTATTGATTTAGTGGCAATGAATGTGAACGATTTAGTAGTTCAAGGTGCTGAACCATTATTATTTTTAGATTATTATGCTACTGGCGCCTTAGATATTCAAGCTTGTGCTGATTTCGTGTCAGGTGTTGTTGAAGGTTGTAAACAGAGTGGTTGTGCTTTAGTAGGTGGTGAAACTTCCGAAATGCCAGGTATGTATCCACCAGGTCATTATGATACAAATGGTACCGCAGTTGGCGCCGTCAAGAGAAATGACATTTTACCTAAGATTAACGAAATGGAGGCTGGTAATGTCTTGTTAGGTTTAGCTTCGGATGGTGTTCATTCTAATGGGTTCTCATTGGTTAGAAAAATTATCGAACATGTTGAATTACCTTGGGATTCACCATGTCCTTGGGATGCTTCCAAGAGTTTAGGTGAAGGTATACTGGTTCCAACTAAAATCTACGTAAAGCAACTATTACCCTCAATAAGAAAGAAATTACTATTAGGTCTTGCACACATTACTGGTGGTGGTCTTGTTGAAAACATTCCCAGGGCTTTACCCAATAATTTACAAGCTATTGTTGACATGAATAGCTGGCAAGTTCCAGAAGTCATGAACTGGTTTGGTAAAGCTGGTAACATTCCAATCGATGACATTTTAAGAACTTTGAATATGGGTATCGGTATGGTTCTCATCGTCAAGAAGGAAAATGTTGAAGAAGTGAAAAAATTATTGAATGAAGCACATGAAACTGTATATGAAATTGGTTACTTGCAAGAAAGAGCCAACGGCGCCCCAGGTTGTATTGTTGAAAACGCAACCGGTCTTTACTGATAAGGTTAACAATACCCCGACTAAAGAGGCATCCAAGACTTTACGAATTTTGGATGGCTACTATATAAAAGAAACTTATGTACATTAAACTAAAATACACATGCATTAACGCCCCGCCCAACAGCAGTACGTCTGTCTTTCCCACTCTGACGTTCTAAGGTGAAACTTCCAGGATTAGGGCTTGTTATACCCCGATCTACGTTTCCTATTTCAAATTGAAAAGAAAATTATTCATTTTTCCTGGCTTAAACTTAAAATGGATAAAAAGGTGCTAATGGACGTGGATACCTTGCTAAGCAATGAGTTTCAAAAGGTTCTTTTGAACTCAAGCGCTAACATTAGCTCAAGTACGAACGACAAAAGTGATGTTAACAATCAACACAGGGTGAACGATGGCACATTTTTGAGTAATTTAGATAATAATAAGATAAATTTGGATGATAATTTTAATTTAGACACACAGGATTTTGATAAATGGGTACCATTTTTGCGAGATTATGTAGAAAAGGATATTATGGACACAATTATTGATGAATTGGATAATTCCATAGATGATAATTTCCAAGATCTAGAATTCCACTTATTACAGGATTCTCAAATAAATGACAAATTGGAAACTTCGATGGGCGCCATTTCAGGTATTCAATCTACGATCCAACAGGAAATTGTCAATGAGGTGAATGAATTTCAAAATGAGTTAAATATATCTACAAACGAATTGATCTTTAAGAAACAGTTATTTGTTAATAACAAGAAAGTTTCATTGAAAATATCAGAAGCAATGATTTTGATCAATAAGATTGTGAAATTATTAGAATTATCAAGTAAATGTCAAAATTTAATTCAAGAGAGAAAGTTTTTCAAAGCATTACAAAACTTGGATAATTTAGAAAGATTATATTTACAAGAATTCAAAGATTATAATTTTGAATTTTTGAAAGAGATTTACAATTCTGTACCGAAATTAAAAGCTATCACCAAAGATGAATGTATTAATTTGATTAAAAATTCATTTAATTCAAATCTGGGTAAGAATTTGATTGATATTGGTAGTCAAATTTTCTTCATTTATGAAAATCAATTATTGAAAAATTGGGAAATTAAAAAGAAAAGTATGAAAATTTATAGTAATTTCAATTTCAATTCACCGGTTGAAATATCTACTAGAGATCAAGAAGTACTTGAAAAAATTGATTTTGATAATTTTTTCAATTTAGACGAATTTTATGATACTATTATGATATTCAAAAAATTAAATGAACTACCATATCTAATAGCAGATTTTGAAAATGACTATGAGTTTAGGAAAAATAAAATTATTCATCCGTTAATATGGAAAAATACATCCAATTCAGTGACAACTGATATATCAGAAGATACATTTACCAAACAATTGGGTCTTGATTTTATTAAAGAATATTTAGTTAAATTGTTAGGTTTCCTTTGTTATGATATTAATTTACATAAGCAAACTGAGTTTTTATTAGTCAATAATAATTATAATACCACGAATGAATTTTGGGATGCTCTTATGTTTAGATTATGCCCATATTTGAAATTTTTTTTAAGAGAAAAAGTAACTTTAGAAAATGAATTAATTGATTTCAAAAATTTTTTAGCCATTTTCATCTGTATATTAGAAAATTTTAAATTAAACATTGATCCATTGTATGATATCATGATTTTAATTTTTGAAAAATATTGTCATTTTGCCATTGATTCGGATGAGAAAGAATTTACCGTTTTATTAAATGATGATGATTTTATGCCGTTAGTTGTTAATGATTCTACATTGTTAGACAAGATTATCAAGATTTGCTGGTTAACTAATGATAAACAATTAACTGATGCAGTGGTACACAATGACGGTAATTCATCATTTTCAGCTATATTACCATTTTCACCATTATATCCAATGTCATGCACTTTAATACAAAAGACACATACTAAAGTACTTGGATTTTTGAAAGAATTTTATCGTCATGATTTACCTGTCTTAAACAATATTGTCATAAGAACAATGGAGACTATCTTTAGTGATGTAATTAATAAAAAGATTAGGGCTAAATTAGACAGTAATTCGCGTGAAGAAATTTCGCAAATTTTAATTAATTTAGATTATTTCATTATTGCATCTAAAGAGTTTAGCAAATTTATGACCAAAGAAAGTATTTTACAAAATCCTGATTTTGAAATACAACTTTCATCCATTGATCATTTTATTGAAAGTAGGAAAATTGCTGAAACTAAATTAATCAAATTGATTGATTCCAAGATAAATGATATTTTAGAGATGGTAAATTTTGAATGGACTAGTACAGATGTACGCCACAGCCCAGATATATCGATAATTGATCTGGGTCAATTCTTAGAAATGATGTTTGCATCCACTTTGATTAATTTACCATATAGTGTTCAATCTCTTTTAATCTTCAGAGAATTTGATTCCTTGACTAGAACGTTACTTGATATCTTATTACATGAAACACCAGATAAGATCACTCGTGAAAGTGTGGGTAATTTCCAAATTGATATCCAGTATTTACAAAGTATCATCCCCCGTATCTTTGAGACCATTGAGCGGAACAAAGGTGATAACAAGACGCCGTTGACACCTTCAACACCAACGTTTAGTGGTGACAATGGTGCGACACCACCGTTGATCGAAAACAATGCCAAGACGTTGGAGGAGACATTTGCAGAATTAAACCAGTGTCTCGAGCTGCTCAAGTCGGGCAACATGCAAGAATATAACGACCCGCAGTTGAGATCCAAGAAGTATTCGCGTGTGAAACCTGAAGAGGCACGAATCTTGGCCACAAAGATAACTTTGTTGCCTCCACAAAATGGGTCTGGTTCCCCCAGCGACGTTTCAAGCGCGGACGAGGAAGACGGCGCTAACGCCAGCAGACTGACGAATTTCTTCAGTAGACGTTAGGAGAAGTGGATATTTCTTTATTTTTCAGTGAATTTTTCAGCGACAAAGTTAGAAAATTATGCGAATTTACCTCAGCGATGGGCAAACGTAGTAATGGTGGTGGTAATGGTGGCCCACAGAAGAAGAAATTCAAAGTAGCGAAAGGTGTGTTAGATCCCGGCACTTCTGGTATTTATGCTACTTGTGCTCGAAAGAAGGAGCGTCTTGCCATTCAAGAGTTAGGTCTATTATTTGAAGAAAAGGCAATGGAGATATATGGTAAAGAAATAGAAGAAATGAATAAGATGGAAGATTCTGATTTGGAAAATGGAAAAGTTGGTGATGCTTCTGAAGAACTTTCAATTGAAGATCAAATAAGTAAAGAATTAGCCGAATTGAAGAAAGACAATAAACCAAAGACAAAAGATGAAAGGAAGAAAGATATTCTACAATTTATTGATTTGGATTGTGAATGTGTTGTCTTTTGTAAAACGAGGAAACCTATCCAACCTGAAACTTTTGTTGCAAAGATAATGGAAGAATTAGCTGATCCGAATAATAAATTAAAGAGAACACGTTATGTACAGAAATTGACACCAGTGACCAATTCTTGCAGTAATTCTATGGAGCAATTAATTAAATTAGCTGATGAAGTGTTAAAACCACATTTTCATGACCCCAATAATGAACAGAAATATAAATTTGCTGTTGAAGTCACAAGAAGAAATTTCAACAAAATTGATAAAATGGATATCATAAAGCAAATTGTGAAACAAGTTACACAAAATGGTAAATACGAACATAAAGTTGATTTGAAACAGTATGATAAATTGGTCTTAGTAGAATGTTTCAAAAGTAACATTGGTATATCTGTTGTTAATGGTGATTATTTGACTAAATATAGAAAATACAATGTGCAAATGATATATGAGGATAAATTCAAATCAGACGAAGATAACTAGTTAATCTTGGAGAAGAAATACTACTGATCTATTTGGGCTTATCAATGGTATATAAACCTAACTTTCAATGTATTAATTGTATCGTTTATATATATATATATATATGTGAAAATACATACTAAACGACGTATGCCTTAAGCTCTTGATATTCCACAGGTGGTTCCCAAGGAAGCCAATCTGCTCTAGTATATGGAATCAATTTCATTTGATTTAATTTCCTTACAGCAATAAACATCAGGGCACATTGACCCAAGATATAAACCACCATAGCCAATTTGACTTGTGAAGATATATTTTTATTATCCAAGAAGGGCTTGAATGCGGTCCTTATACCAAATATAGCCTTTAGTGGGCCAGATAATAACATCAGTACTGTCATTATTGGAATAATTTGCAACGAAGTACCTGACATGTATGACATAACGAAATTCATAGGTACGGATTTAGCTGGTTGGAATGCAAGTTGCCAAGCTTTCTGTATTTGAAATTCGTTTATTTTGGTCTTATTGAGTGTAGCAGCAGCAGAATTACGCTTTGAGTGGGTCTTGTTCTGTGGATGTGAGTTCGAGTTGTTACTAGATGGGTTGAAACCAGGTGGAGGAGGAATAAGAGGATTCTTCTTGTCCCTAAGTGGTTTCAGCTTGTCGATCAAGTCGTCGTCTGTCAAGTGTTGCGCCCACAGTGGTAGTTCAGATGCCATTGTTGTAGGAGATGTTTATGTTAGTTATTTGAAATTGGATGAAATTTCATATGGTCAATCATAATAAAAGAATTTCAGTTTTCGAGACTATTAGATCTGTGTTTGCTATGGCAGGGAGAGATTCGTGTCTATTAAGGTTTGAATGTTGAATGATATATGATGAATGATATATGATGAATGATATATGATGAATGATATATGATGAATGCCGTATGATGACTGATATATAATGCTATATTTGTTCCCCCGGTTGACTCAGAGGTAGTGTTGCAACTTTTCTGGTTCGTTGAGAAGCTTGATCTTGGCAACTAAGTCTGATTCGGTGAGCATGTGTCTTGTAAAGTCGTTGTGGGAGTCTTCCTTCCCATCTTCGGTGTATTCTTCGTCACTGTAACGTGTTGGTGGGAGGTGGGCACTTGACGTAGGTATCTGTGGTATGGGGTTTCCGTTACCATCATCAATGTATGCACCACCACCCAAGATTTGCTCGTACATATTTCTAATATCCACCAAGATGATTGAACTGATGTACAGCCAGCTTTTGTCTTGTAAAACTGTATAAATTTCAGGTGAGATCAACTTAACGTTGTACATTGTACTAAATTTGACAATCTCTTCAGATATTAATACTAAATGACCCATATAACCATAACTCATATTGTTATCTTCATAAAATTTTGAACTATCCATGTAACCCCTTAACACTAAATCATCCAGTAAATTGAAGTTGTCCTTTGAGTAGTTATTTTTCGCAATGGAACTTAATAAAAACTTACGTGAACCGTTTAAGTTGAATAGTGAATATAATAAGAATGGATTGAAAGTACTATCCATCTTACCATTAAGTAATTGTTGAATAATATCAAAAATTACGTTATGCCAAAAATTGTTCCATGGATGTGTTAAAAATATTTGTAATAGGTATGGGATTATTTGTAATTCAAATAATTTAATCTTAAATGAATCACCAATTGTTGGATTCTGTTGAAGTTTCCTATTTTGGTTATGATTAATATATGGTATTTCGAAAGCGTTACTGGTTGTATTAGAGTCTAATTTTTCCTCCTTTGGTGTGATGAAAAATTCTTTCGTTTGGTTATTGAAATCTATAATATCAATTTGGGATTCATTTATCAAAGTTGGTAAATTATTACGAAATTTTGATCTTTGTAAATCAATTTCAACAGATTTATGTAAATTTAAGCTCAACATATTTGAACAGTGTAATAACTCTGCTATTAATTCAATAATTTTAATTTTTTCAATACCCAATGGTTCAAAATCATTACCCAATTGATTTTTCTGTAATACGCAAGGTAGTTTACTATTGATGATATGATTTGGTCTTTCCTTTAAAAAATTGAATAATTTAGGCAAATCTTTAGTAAACACTGTCAATAAGGGACCCATAAAGATTGGATCTCTATTTGATGGCGGATGAGTTATTAAATTTGTATCCAAAAGATTAATTGGATCATAATCTGAATTATTTTTACGAATTAATTCAATAATAATACTAACTATATTACCCAGAGTGTAATTACCATTAATAATCAGTTTTTGTAAAAGAAAATTTAATTTCTCACTTGAACATAATTGTCTTATTAAAATATTTGGACCAATGGCGAATTCGTCTAGGGGAACATTCGATGAAATTTCAATTAAAGCTTTTAAAAAATCTGTAATACAAGTTTGAATAGATGGTGAAATTGAATCATTATCATAAAAATTTAATAATTTATTGATTAAATCTTGTGATGCTACTAAATCTATCATGCCAGTAGGTTGATTGAATTTATCAGTAGAGATAATTTTCAATAAGAAATCGAATAAAATTGGTATATTATTATGTGATAATATGTTATCAATGAAATTTGGTAAAGTTCTTATAAAATTTAAATATGCGGATGATTTATTAATTAGAATATTTTCATGAATTCTTAAGAATATATTTAAATGTGGTGATCTTTCATTATTAAAATTGGTCATATTTATGATTGACCAAAGTTTATTCATTCTAATATTTGATTTAACTAATAATTCAGTTAAGATCCAAATATTTTCCTGTGATAAGATTAATGATAATATGTAACAATAGCGGTTAATTTCTTCATTTTTTGAATTTGCATTTTCATTATTGTTCAATCCAGTATCTATGGATTGGATGTGGATAAAATTTGAGTCAATTTGTAGCAAATTTTCCAATAGTTTATCAATTATATAATCCAAATTTGAGATCTTATTTTTTTGGTCGTCATAAAAGTAACCAAGATAAAGGAAATCTACAATTTGATCATTACTGTCAGAGATATTCAAATCATCTAGTAGTGAATCTTGTGCAAGGATTCGATCGATGTAATAATTTGTGGGTAAATCTTTCGTGTTGGACGCAGCAGCAGCAGATGATGATGATGACGATGATGATGATGATGTAACACCATTGTCTGTATTTTCACCATTATTCAAGATCAGCGAGTTTGGCTTACTCGATGGACCGGTATCCAAGTGCAACTGTTGCAAATTGACGTCCAAGTGATCTACTGGGTCCACGTCACTGCAATATGTATCCGCCCTGTGCAACACTTGCAAGTAGTCCTCTACCAACTTGTGGACGCTGGACGCAGCGGCGGGGGCCCCAAACGGCCAAAACGACATTCCTAGACGGCGGCAGCTCTCCCAGTCAGCAGCGAACGAAGCACACTTTCAGCGGTTAAGGCGAAAGTTCCATCAAAACGTGAAGTTTTTGTTTGAATTTGGGATTTACAAAAAAAATATTTTCGTTTGATTTAAGACGAAACTTTCAGAAGGAGTCTGCGGTTTGAGAGGGACAGACGTCGATTTTGCAGTGGCGTTAGGATTCGATTGACGGCTATGAAGTTTGTTTGGAAGTTTTTATTGTGTGTTGCTGCGGTGTGGTACGCGCTACGCTGGGACTGCTCGCGTTCAGAGCATGTATTTTTGTCTGAGGGGGTGTGTCAACGTTGGCAAACGGCCGACTGGCATGAACAATTGGGCCACATCTCCCCCGTGTACAGGGACTATGTGGGCCCAGAACTGTACAACAGGTATCAGTGGGCATTGGGACACAAGAGACGCTGGAGTGGCCGTTTTGTTACTCCCGTGAAGAATCAATTATGGGACAAACTCGAACAATGTGACACTTGTCAAAGATACAAATCTTTGATTCAACAACGCTACGAGTATTACTACCATGGTGTATTGCACCCATTTGTAATGGACAAGATTGTTAAGCCTTACGAACTTGATGTGAAATGTCAACAAGTTACTGCTTTATTACACCAAAATCTTATTAAGGGGTCGAATTTGGTATCCAAAATTTATCAAGATTTACAACCTACGATCACCGTGGGCAAAACCCATTTGCTTCAATTTGTTCAACTTCTAAGATTACAAATTATACAGAAATTCGAAATTATCAAGAACTTTATCTTAGAGAAGGCCGCTGATTATACAGCAGAGGATAGTTCAGAATCACCAGAATCCACAATTGCTCCTACAAAGAAAACTGAATCTATTGTATCATCTGATGATCCAGATATCAATGATGATGATGATGGTGAGCTAATTAAAACTGTAATTACCTCTACAGTCATCGAAGTTGTTACCATTCATTCAGATATAACTACCACAGTACTTGAATCAACAACAGAAACTACCTCCACTAATGACATTGATATCAAATCATCCAATGATATTATTATCGATGAACAATCACAACTTCAAATTGAATTTGATAATTGGTCTCAAACAATTAGTGAGAAAGTTGATTCATTTATCAAATTATTTGATAAAGAAGTTCATAAGACCATAAATAAATTAATCAACGCTACAGAAACTGAATTAATTAATGAAATTGACAATTATTCACAAAGTTTAGATAAAATTTTCCATGATATTACCAAATCTATTCAAGATATTGATTCAATTGAAAAAATTGATCCCATCAGTGGTGAAAAAAATTATTTCAATAAAATCAATTCAAGTAAAATTGATAAATTTATTACTAGAGAAATGTTACGTGAATTTTTCCATGAAATTGATAACAATAATAAATTTATTAATGAAAAATTTACCATCGAGTTAAATAAATTAATGAATATTGTTAACGATAAAGTTAATTATTTAAGACAAGATTATTCTGATCTTTATGAAGAATGGGCCAATGTTATGGTTAATGAATGGTCTAAGAAACTTGTTTATGCTGATATTGTTGGTGGTACTGGTATTCATGGTGATATATTCAATTCAACCATTAATGATGAAAATGAAAATGAAAATGTGGCTAATCGTGATTCACAGAGTGACTTAAATTGGAAAAAATACCTAAAGATTAAGAAACAAGTTATTAACGCTAGAGATAACATTATTGAACATAATGTTAAATTAAATAAAGTGGAAAAAATCATTAAGAAACTAGAGAATAGCTTACAAAAAATGCTAAAGGAAAATGGCGAATTTGCTTACATTTTGAGATCAAAGGCTAATCTTGCCTTCCAACAACGTGAAAAGGAGGAAAGAGAAGCTGCTCAGAGAGAAGAGTTGGAAAGAGAAATTGTTGATGAAAATGTCGAGTCAATCACGGAAAAATCTTCTACTTTAGATATTCCAATTGCTCATATCCACACTGACCAAACTGTTGGCGAACAACAGACATCTGTTGCCCAGGAACCCTCTACAGTAGAAGAACCCGCTGCAACAGAAGAAACAGATGACACCGCAGAAGACGAACCAGAAATAAACGACGAACCCAACGAAGAAATTGAGGACGACGAAGTTGTTATTGATGGTGCTGATGCTGTGGTCGAGGAAGATGACATTGAAATAGCCACTGAAGAGGACGCCGAGTAGGGGTGATGTGTATCGAGGTGTATCAAGGTGTATCAACGTATATAGATGGTATCTAATGAATGGTATATGGCATCTACCGAGCCGCTAGGCGGGGCCCGTTGCGGGCTCCGCGTAGACTGTCCCTGCCAGGCAGCAGCGCCCCAACGGAGTCTCTGCCTGGCGTCCCTTCGGGCTCCGTCCGCGACGGGACAACGTCAGCCCGGAGGCAGAAAAACGGGAGAAAAACGAAATTTCAACAGACGACTTTTAAGGGAACCGCCAACGAAGCACCACCAGCAAAGCACCACCACCACCACCAACGCGACCACCGCCACCCACAGAGACACAATGTCCAGTTTTATGGATCCCCTCGACCGCCAGTACTTGTCCCAGCTTTTCCCCCAGTACCTGCTACAACAACCCATCGCCTACGATCTGTGGTGGGGTTTCTTCACCCACAAGAAACTGTTCCAGAAACTGAACCAAAGGCTCCTCCAGGATCAAATCATAGGCAGGAATCAAACCACGGGCACTGCCAGCAACATCACCGCCAATAGTGCCGCTGCTAGTGCTGTTTCTCTCGATAACAACAACAACGCCGCAATCCCTAATCCTGAACCAACAAGCGGCAGTCAGCCAACAGAGAGCAAAAACTGCAACTATTTATTCAGTGGTAACAAGGAAAACCAGGTGGTTCAATTGAATGACTCATTAAGGAAAGAAATTTGGTCAAGTTTGATGTCCTTGGGCGTTTTAGGTACTTTACCTTATAATAGTAGTAATGATGATTATCTAGTGCAAGTGTACCAATATTTTTATCCAAATGATATTAAATTGGATAGCAAATTACTTAGTTTAAATTATCCACTAAGTTATATGCTACATAGTGATACAAGTCTCAATACCAACAAGAACATCACAACCACGTCTACAATGGATTCTACAAATATTAATACTTACTTAAATAAAACAAATGATACTACTACTGTTATGAGACATAATTTTGTCTCAACTGATATTTATCAAAATATTGGCTACCATTTACCAACAAAATGGTTATCAAGAAATAACAACTCTGTAATCTTATCTAACGATGGTTTTACTGAAATTTCTGTCAACCCAGTTTGGTCACATTTTTTAAGTGATACCAAAAGTAAAATTCATTCACGTTCATTCAATACTGGCACCACCACTACTACTAATCCTACCACAACGACAGATTTTAATTCGCAATATTCAAGATTGAGAAATAATAATCTTAATATTGGCAGTCAGGATAGAAATGCTACTACTGATAGTACAACATCAAACACCACCACCACCACCACAACTACTAATAGCAATAATCACCATCTATTTAATGCAAATAAAAATGATTATGCTGTAACTTGGTCAAATAATTTCGTACCTTGTAACAAATTGGCAATTTTTTATTATGAAATTAAAGTCATCAAAGTATTCAATATTGAAAATAGTAAAAATTCAAACATTATTATTGGATTTAAGTACTATAATGGTTCCACTAATGAAAATAACAATAATGAAAATTGGTTAACTGATACTACTACTGCTACTACCAGTATGGGTCTTGGCTTCGGTACCAATATTAATAGAAGATCAAGTTTCCATAGTAGAAGAAATAACACTACTATTAATAACAGCAATACTACTACTACTACTACTTCTAGTAATAACGATGACAACGATTTGGAGAATGACAATGACCCAGATAATGACAATATTTCTACTTCTCTAACTTCAACTGGTTCAAATAATGATAACAGCAGAAGAAATCCCACTGATCCAACTTTAAGTGGTAATCATCATTATCATTACCCAAGTGTAAGTAGTGATAGTAATAATAATAATAATAATAATAATAATAATAATAATAATGATAATAATTTAACAAGTACTCGTCGTAGTACTGGTAAATTAATTGATGTAGATAATACATTCTTCGGTTATAATGGTTTTGATGGTAATGCATTTTCCATACAGAAAAGTACCCCATTTGCTACACCATTTGGTCTTAATGATATTATTGGATGTGGTATTAATTATATTGATGGTACAATTTTTTTCACTAAGAATGGTATTCTAATTGGTTCAGCATTTGGTGATTTCCATGATATTAAATTATTACCTGCAATTGCATTAAAATCAGGTAATTCTGTAATGACAAATTTTGGCTTATTTGAAGAATTTACATTTGATATTCTAAATTATCAAAATTTTTGGAAACAAAAGGCTTATAATTGTATTTTCCAATCATTAGATTATAACATTGATATTAATAATAAAAAACTCATGAAGAATACTAAGATTGATACAAATATCGACAATAATAATAGCAATAACAGTGAAAACAGTAGTAAAAAAACTAGTAAAAATAGTACAAATGATGATTTAAATGAAGATATTAATATGGATATTGGTAACGATGATGACCTAGACCACAGTGATAGCAATGAAATTAAACCATTTTTAATTGGTAAAGATCCTAGAATTAATAAAAAGTTTGGTAAATTGATCAAACCTGATGTTGAAAAGATAAATCCTTTACACGGTAATGATGAATCAATACCGATTTTATTGAATTCAATTATAAATGATTATTTAATCCATGAAGGTTTAATTGATGTCGCTAAAGGATTCTTAGCTGATATTAAAAATGATATACTTATCGATAATAATAATTTTCATAATGATATTAATACCTCTGATGAAATAAATTGGAATCAAGAATTAATTGAACATAATGAAAGGCAAATCATCAAAGAGGAAAAAATGTTAACCATTAGACAAGAATTGAGAAAATTGATTAATCAAGATAAAATATCTGAATGTATTAACTTTATTAATGAACAAATACCACATTTTTTCAATGATAATATTGAAACTTTATTCGAAATCAAAATTGTTCAACTATTGAATAATATTAAAGCTAAAATTGATGCTGCATTACTATTACAACAAATTCAAGATGTAACTGGTGAATTTGTTTATAATAAGGAAATTTCTAATAATCTAAAAGATATTTTTCAAAATAAATTGACAACAATTTCATGTTTATTAGCATTTAATGAACCACTATTAGAAGCACCACCAGATTTATTCATCTATTTAACAAATGAATATTGTAGAGATAGGTTATTCCAAATTATAAATAGTAGTATCTTACTTCATCTACATCAAACAGATGACTGTGCTTTAGAAAATATTATTGGTTATACAAGATCAATGTTAAAAGTAATGATGCAATTTGGAATCAATAATAATGGTATCTATACGACTAAGGAAAATAATACTGGGTCCAATAATAATCATATGAAAAATTTAAGATATTATAGAATAATTAACTTAGAAGAGGATATATTGAGTGTTTGATTGAAAGTTTATACTGCATTTTTGATTATTATATATCTATTATATAAAGGTAATAGTAATTTACTTGAATACCTCAATAATGCTAAGGCAGTTTTCCAGTAGAATTTTTTTTTTTTTTTTGAATTGAATATTATACTATAGGTTATGAGAAAAAAAGATAAAGCATAGTTTACACTTATATTAAATATAAACACCAAATGAATTTGAAAGTGTGACAACGGCAATAGAAGCAATCAAACTTGTAAATATACTGAAAATTACAAATAATGGAAGTTTAACGAATAATGATCTTTGGTTTGTCTTATCATCAAAAATCAAATTAACTGTAGCAATTAATGCAAAAACTGCCAATAAAGTAGAACAGATGGCAATTTGCTTTTGTTTATCTAAACCTAAGATTGGTTCCACTGGGATAGATTTAGTGAAATCCTTCTATTTTTTCTCTCATAATAGTGTCAATTTATTTGATAAGAAATAAAATGCCAATGTTATGATTTTTGTTAGTATTCAGAACTATATTGAATTAATAAAAGTCTATTTCATGTAAAGGACAGTTTAACATACTACTAATGCTTGGTAACTCATTTCCTTTTTTTTTTCAGCTAAAAATACTACCAGAATTCAGTTCACTTAATGTGTGCGATTTCAATATTTAATTTTGAACTTAGGTTTATCCTTTTGAAAAATGGGCATGAACACCTAATTCACAAAACCCTAAGATTGTCTAAACGCTTTTGTGGGCTACTCTGACTTCTTTTTGCTTTTCATTTTTGCTGTTATCTTTTCTTTCCTGAAACAGTTTAGTTAGACATTTACAATATTTGGGACAAATTCATTAATTGTCCAAAAAGTCTCAAAACTTGGACTTTTTGGTAAGAAGGTTCCCAATGTAATTGAACCCTAAATCATAAACAAATTCCGACATTTCGGAAAAACACATTTCCTATCGGGTTTGGAAGAATGTCGGATTTTGTTGACATATAGAAACTAAACACGTGTAAGTTTATCTGCAAACCGACAAACGGAAAACCCAAAACTGAAATGGCATGACCCGCACGTGATCATTGGTTTCCTAGAAGATCTTCTTACCATTTTCGTGTTCTTGCAATAATGTAAATTTTTTTCACAAATTAATATAAATTGTTTTCGAAAAATAACAATATTTTTTCTGTTTTAAAGAACAAAACTTTCATTTGATTTGACTTTCTCTTTTACAATTGAGTAATTTCATTGTCTTGTTCAACTTACCAAAGAGATATCTAGTATTATCAAAGTGAATTTTTCTTTATTTGGTTTACTATTTTAGGTTTTTTTCTTTATTTTATTTATAGATATTTAAAGCATCCAAAAACAAAAATCACTCTAAGCTAATCATAACAAGCAAAAATATGTCTGAATTAAAGACCAACCCAGCTCATAACCCATGGGCCTCCATTACTAATTCTGCCCCAATCTCAATTTTCTCTTATTGTTTTTCATCAATTTTAATGACAGTTACAAATAAATTTGTCGTTAATTTAGACAATTTCAACATGAATTTTGTTATGTTATTCGTTCAATCATTAGTTTGTGTTATCCTTTTAATCATTTTGAAATCCTTAGGTTATGCTAAATTTCGTCCACTAAATTCTACTGATGCTAAGAATTGGTTCCCTATTTCAGTTTCTTTAGTCGTTATGGTTTATACTTCATCAAAGGCTTTACAATTCTTAGCTGTACCAATTTATACTATTTTCAAAAATTTGACCATTATTTTAATTGCTTATGGTGAGGTTTTATATTTTGGTGGTAATGTTACATCAATGGAATTAAGTTCATTCTTATTAATCGTTTTATCATCAATTATTGCTACTTGGGGTGACCAACAAGCCATGGCTTCTAAAATTGCCGAAGAAGTTAATTCCGATGTTAGCTTATTTAATGTTGGTTACTTATGGATGTTAGCAAATTGTCTTTCATCTGCTTTATTCGTCTTAGTTATGAGAAAGAGAATCAAGGTGACTAATTTCAAAGATTATGATACTATGTTCTACAACAACGCATTATCATTACCAATGCTTTTATTTGCATCATTCTGTGTTGAAGATTGGTCATCAGAAAATGTAAGGACTAATTTATCTGGTGATTCATTAGCTGCTATGATTATTTCTGGTATGGCTGCTGTTTGTATTTCTTATTGTTCTGGTTGGTGTGTTCGTGTTACATCATCCACTACATATTCAATGGTTGGTGCTTTAAACAAATTACCAATTGCTTTATCTGGGTTACTTTTCTTTGATGCACCAAAGAATTTCTTATCATTTTTATCAATTTTCACTGGTTTCTTATCCGGTGTCGTTTATGCTGTTGCCAAACAAAAGAAACAACAAGATCATGCCGGTAAATAATTCATTTCTACTCAAGAACCAGCTTAAAATAGATTGAAGAGACGTAAATGAGATTACTTTTTCCAAAAAATTAGAATAGAATATAAATTTTGATTACTTGTTAATTTTTCGCCCATTTTCATCTATCAATCAAATATTTATTCTCTCACTTTTAAACCCTATTATATCAAGATTTATTCGTGCTATAATTATTTTAATCAAAGTTATTATTATCCTTTTTAATCCAATATTGTAGTTTATAATTTATTTGTATAGTAGTTTTGATAAAACAATTGGTTAATACTCTCTTCTTAAGAATATATATAGTTATATTAATATATCAGAATTAGTTGTTTAGACTTTTAGATACGTTGCCGTTTTTTAATTAGTTTTCAGAAGTATTTTATATTTTTTTTTGGTCTTAGGATTTTACATATCAATACCTATATAACGTATTCATATATGTAGTTTTAATTGCTAAATAATGTCTATCCTCTTAATTGTTTTTTTCATTTTTTTTTTTGGGTTATTGGTTTCATTTAAACCATTCTGGTTTAACATTTGGTAAATCAATAATAGATTCAATTATTATCGAGCCATCTGGACTGTTACCTAATATATCCATCATTTTATGGTTTCTATCTTCCACGACATGAATACAATTTTCCATACCCAATGCAATAGCTTGTTTAATATTGGCACCAGAATCATCGATGAAAGTTGCATTCTCAAAATTTGTTAAACCACTTTCTAACTTAACTTTTTCAAATGATTTAATATCAGGTTTACAAATTAGGGTATCAATTTGTTTATAATCACAATACGTTATACCATCAAATAAATCACCTAATCCCAATAATCTTATACACCTTAAGGCATGAGTCTTGTATGCATTTGTAAATAACCATAATTTATCGAATTTACCACTTTTCCTTAAACTGATCAACATTTTTCTCAGTTTCATATCAGGTTTCAAAATATCTTGTAAGGGAAGGGCATCGTCGACTAACTTATTATATTCTAAAGCATTAACGCCGTGGAACATTACTAATCCACGGATAGCTAAACCATATTCTTTATAGTATCTATGATTCAATTCTCTTGCTTGATGATATGTTAAATTTAAAGTACTTTGAAAATAATTCTCGATAGAGATTTGCATCAAATCATGAATTTTGGTTGACGAGCGATAAAGACAATTATCTATATCAAAATAAAAAATTTTAGCATTTGGGTCTCTAGAGTTAGGATTTGGTATTGGTTGATCCACTTGAAATTCAATTTTGGAACCCGGATGCTTGATTGAATCCAGATGCTCTTCATTTAATTTGATTTGTTTATTGACCTTGTCTTTGTAGGCTTGTTGTGGGTCAGTTAAAATAGTCATGTTGGTCCGAAAAGAATGATTTCTGCACTGGAAAAAAGGGTGAAATAAAATCAAAATAAGTAATCAAATATGTAAATCAAATAGAAAACAACGAACACGCAAAAAGTGTCTCTTAAATACAAAAAGTTTGGTTTCTATACCTTTAAGATTTGTTACTAATGAAGATTTCATTTTTGTTCGAGTTTTTTTTTACCTTTCATTTTTTTTGCCCTGAACGTTATCAGGGTTAGCGTGTCAGGGTTAGGCAGCTGAACTCCCGCACCCTGCTTTAGGGCTTGTATGGACTATAAGGTTATCCAACAGACATCGATGGGTCTGATCGGCGTTTTCTCATTCTATTTGCAAGTCCTTCACCCTTTGTAGCTGATCGTTTATTGCGGTTACGAAAATATCGTTGTAGTAGTTAAAACTGAATGACTCTACCAGGTTACTAGGGTGTGATAATTGGATTATTTCAGAATGTAGAGTCTCCAACTTTTCAATCAAGTTATCTTTCAATTCTTGAAAAACTTTGATATCGCCTTTAAATTTGATCCAATCTTCTAGATTATTGATGAGTTTTTTAATCAATTTGTCAATAACGATTCTCGATTCATTAATTAACCCATTACTTTGTAAACTTGCTTGATTAATCAGAGATTCAACATCTAATTTATCTGTTGTCAGATACGTAGAATCTAAAGTATACGCCAATACGTTATTATTTGCTGTAGCAGTCTTTTTTTCAATGTCACTCGCGCAATCGTCACTTAGATCAGTATCATTTATATTATTTTGCTTCAATTTCTTTGCCAGTTCATTCATATCATTTTCAAAATTAGTACTAATTTTAGCAAAGATAAATTTATCAAAATCTTTGTTCATTTGCTTAAAATTCAAAATGATCAGGTTATCTTCATCGAAAATTAAAATATTGTATAAATTATTGAAAATTAATTCAACTAGCTGTTCCGTAAGTTTGGAATCCCAGGGAAATTTGTCATCCGTAGATTTTTTGTAACTGGATTTTATTCCACTAGTTTCATCAGATTTATTTGCAACATTCAAGATGTTATAAAACTGAATCCATTGTAATTCAGTAAATGGTAAAGTGTCATTGTTGTCTATCATAGAATTTTGAAGTTTTTCGCAATTATCCTTAACGATATTATGGAAATTATCATTACACGCAATAAAACAATCATGAGGCAATTCATTTAATTTAATTAATAAGTCATTCCAAATTTTCACAAATGAATTATTTTTAGCGTAGTTATTATTAATCATGTCATCATCGATATCAAAGTTAAAATTCATCAATCTTTGTAATTGTAGTGATAACTGTGAAAGCAATAACAGATTTTTATTAGTTGTATTTTTGTTTTTCAAGGAATGGACACTGTTCAATACCTTACTACTGCTACCTTCATGACTATTGAGGTTTTCATTATTATTATTGTTATTATTATTATTATGCTTATTTATATTAAATTCAGGTAAGCTATGCAACTGATATGATTCATCGTTGAAGCATAAGTCTCTAAAACCTGTATCAATCGTTTGCAAAGAATTGAACAAGTCTGTCACATTGCTGGTAATATTTAAAATATCTTTATAATGTAAATTTAAATTGCTATTTAATTCAATGTCAATCTTGTTAAGTTCATGATTGATGTATTTCAACTCATCACGTATTTGCGGTATATGTTTGGTACTAAACAGTTCTAGCAGTTCAGTGTCTATGCTGGTCATCTCAAATATATGTGCTATCTCAGTTTTGATAAATAGAATTTTTGACTCTTCATTCACTTTTTCAATTGGAAACGTTTCCAGATTTGACAGAAGAAAGGTCGGTTACGTAAGGTGGTGACTAAGCAGACCGTCAAGATTACGTAATTTTTAAAGAGCACGTGCTAGAAATAAAAATGCCCTAAAGGCACGTGACCTCAAAATTTTAAATTTTTTTCTTTTTCGATGAGGAAAAATTTTCCGATAAAAAAAATTCAAACTTTTCATTTTTTAGCGGAAAGCATTGAACTTCACTATAAAAATTCTACTTTTTTCCTTTTTGTAGTAATAAGTACCTTCTTTTACTACACTCACTCAGCAGAATATCAAACCAACTTATTCTTACTAATCATGCCACCAGTATCTGCATCTAAAGCTAAGAGAGAAGCTAAAAAAGCCGAAAGAGAAGCTAAGAAAGCTGCCGAAGGTAAAGTGTCAAGAAGATCCAAAAAGGTGAAGGAAGAAGTTGATGAAGCTGAAGTAGCAGCTCAAGAAATGGAAAAGATGAAATTACAAATGGATGAAAATGGTATTTCCGATCGTGTTGTTACTGGTGTTCTTGCCTCATTAGAAACTTCTCGTGATATTAAGTTAACTTCTGTGTCATTACTTTTCCATGGTAAGGTCTTAATTCAAGACTCAACTTTAGAATTAAATTATGGTAGGCGTTATGGTCTTTTAGGTGAAAACGGTTGTGGTAAGTCAACTTTCTTGAAAGCTTTAGCCACTAGAGAATATCCAATTCCTGAACATATTGATATCTATTTATTAGATGAACCAGCTGAACCAACAGAATATTCTGCCTTAGAATATGTTGTTAGAGAAGCACAAAATGAATTAAAAAGATTAGAAGATTTAGTTGAAAAAATCATTATTGAAGATGGTCCAGAGTCTGAATTATTAGAACCATTATACGAAAGAATGGATTCATTAGATCCAGATACTTTTGAATCAAGAGCTGCTGTCATTCTTATTGGTTTAGGTTTCAACTCAAAGACAATCTTAAAGAAAACTAAAGATATGTCAGGTGGTTGGAAAATGCGTGTTGCATTAGCTAAGGCTCTTTTCGTTAAACCAACTTTACTATTATTAGATGATCCAACTGCTCATTTAGATTTAGAAGCATGTGTTTGGTTAGAAGAATATTTGAAGAGATTCGATAGAACTTTAGTTTTAGTTTCACATTCTCAAGATTTCTTAAATGGTGTTTGTTCAAATATGTTAGATATGAGACAACAAAAATTAATGGCATATGGTGGTAATTATGATTCATATGTCAAGACAAGATCAGAATTAGAAACAAATCAAATGAAACAATATAATAAACAACAAGAAGAAATTCAACATATCAAAAAATTTATTGCATCTGCAGGTACTTATGCTAATTTAGTGAAACAAGCTAAGTCAAGACAAAAAATTTTAGATAAGATGGAAGCTGATGGTTTAATTCAACCTGTTGTGGCTGATAGAGTTTTTTCATTTAGATTCCCACCAGTGGAAAGATTACCACCACCAGTTTTAGCTTTTGATAATATTTCATTTGCTTATGATGGTAATCCAGAACATAATTTATATGAAAATTTAGATTTTGGTGTTGATATGGATTCCAGAATTGCATTAGTTGGTCCAAATGGTGTTGGTAAATCTACTTTATTAAAAATTATGACTGGTGAATTAATGGCACAAAGTGGTCGTGTTTCAAGACATACTCATGTTAAATTAGGTGTTTATTCTCAACACTCTCAAGATCAATTAGATTTAACCAAATCTGCTTTAGAATTTGTTCGTGATAAATATTCGTCAATTTCACAAGATTTCCAATATTGGAGAGGTCAATTAGGTCGTTATGGTTTAACAGGTGAAGCACAAACTGTTCAAATGGGTACACTTTCAGAAGGTCAACGTTCAAGAGTTGTCTTTGCCTTATTAGCTTTAGAGCAACCAAATGTTTTATTATTAGATGAACCTACCAATGGTTTAGATATTCCAACAATTGATTCATTAGCTGATGCAATTAATGAATTTAATGGTGGTGTTGTTGTTGTTTCACATGATTTTAGATTATTAGATAAGATTGCTAAAGATATTTTTGTTGTTGAACATAAGACTGCTACAAGATGGAATGGTAGCATCTTAGAATATAAGAACAAATTAGCTAAAAATGTTGTGTTATAATCAATCACTTTGGTTTTAAAATAACAATAATATTGAAAATGTGGTTCATTCCTCGATACCAAAATAAGAAAAAAAACATCATTAATTTTATTCCCATGGTATTAATATAAAATTTAGAAAAATTATTTTAATTAGTAAATAGAAGAAACAAAGAGTAGTGTTCTATCTGTTTTATATAAGCCTATGTAAATTTCATAATAACATAAAAATACGTAAATCATAACCATATTGTTGCGCTTATTGCAAGAAGGATCAATTTTTCTCAAAGTAGTAGATCTTGAATATATAACAAATATTTTATATGAAGAAAATTTATAAAAGTAAACAAAAATTTATTATAGTCTTGTAAAAAAAAAAAGGTTAAATCATCGGTTTTCGATATCAATAACTTCAAAAAAAAAAAAAGTAGAAAAATAAATAAAGGTGGTAATAGTTGGTGAATAAGTTGATTTCAGGAAAAAAAAAGTCTGCAGTAACAGTAATATTTTGTTAAGATAAAAAATAAATGATTCAGGTTCGATAAGGATTGATAGCAGGAATTTCTAAACAAATGGGGGATAAGGAAAATGAAAAACTAATATAGAGAAAGATGAAAAAGGATTTAAAAAAAAAAGCATCACACAATGCTTGAAAAGAAAAATACAAATATAATAAAAAGTGAAAGAAAAATACAAATATAATAAAAAGTGAAAGAAAAAAAGTATAATAGAAAGTGAAAAAAAAATATGGCACAACATAGAGTGAAAAAAAAGGAGGTAAATACTTTATCATATAATGCTGAAAAAAATAATCAGAATAAGAAAAAAAAAATAATAGTGATAAAATGTAACATATATCCTCAAATACTATACTGAAAAAAAAAAAAATAGCAGAGGCAGATATGGCATTAATAAAAAAAATCAACATGGAAAAGATATGCTACGGTATAATTTGATATGGTACATTTTTTAAAATTTCTTTGCGTAAAAAATGGTAAAAATCAAAGATAATAAAAAACTTCAATTATCAATTAATTCTTCTTTCGATGGAACAGGTTAATGCAGACAAATAAATAAGAATAAGATGACTAAAATATTCCTTGATAACGGTTTTTCTATAATGCGGTGAATCAAAAAAAAAAAAGAAGAGGGCAAAAAAAAAATTTTGAGGTGTATAACTGGAGATAAAGATGCACAAACGGTTTTTTTATTTTTTATAAGAAACTAGGTTTTGGTAAATTTGATTCTTGCGGTAAATTTGTTGCAAATGATGCACCCGCAAAAGAATGAGGTTTCTTATTATTAGATTTATTGTTTAATTTATTTGAATTTTTGTTGTCATTACTCTTAGATCTAATAGCTGTTAATTTCTCATCATTAGTTTTGATAATAATGTTATTGTTGTTGTTATTCATTAAATGATCATTAATAGTATTAAAAATGTCATTTTTATTACTATTATTTGTTATAATATTATCATTATTAATAAAAGAGTTAAATTTGTTGTTTTGTGCAATGTTACTATTATTAGTATTAGTATTGTTAGTATTATTAATATTAATATTATTGATATTAGTATTATTAGTATTATTATTATTAATATTTGCTTGAATAATAGTGTTCATATTGTTAATATTTGACATATTTGGAATATTATGATTAGTAACGTTTGGAATATTGTTAATATTATGAATATTGTACGGAATATTTTGAATATTATTATTGTTATTATTATTACTTATCGGTAATAAAAAATTTGGAGGTGCCTGCAACGATGACGATAAAATATTAGGCATATTATTGTTATTGATAATAAGATTATTATTATTATTATGATAGCTATAATTTTTATTGAAATTATTGTTACTCATATTGTTATTTAAGAGAAGGTTATTATTTTGATGTTGTAAAATTGTATTTAAGTTATTAATATAATTCATTGAGCTGTTTTGTAAAAATTGTGGCGGAATAGTTTGTGGAGTGATAAGTGGTGAAGTCATGAATGTTGTTAAAGGTGAAGGTGAGACGTTTCTTACTATATTACGACTACTAATATCATTACTATAATTACCAAAATTCTCTAAACTGTTATTAGTAGTCTTATTATTTGATGTTGGTACAGTTGGTACAGTTGGTGCACCACCAGAAGTATTATTCAAGATTAATTTTTTCAAATCTCTAGTTAAATTTTCTTTTGAAATGTTAGGCTGATTATTATTAATATGATTATTATTGCTATTTTTATGTTTATTTTTTATTTTATGCTTCTTTTCCTTATCCTTTTTATCGTCTTTCTTATTTGAATTTTTTCTCAATTTAGATGATTGTTTGGTAGATTCATCCTTGGATATATCTTTATTAGTGTTATGTGAGTTACCGAAATTAGGCTTTTCCCCATTTGGTAGCTGCTGAGTGGTAGGTATAGCCCACTTTTCCTTTTTATCCCTGCTACCCCTGCCATTATTAGTACTCTGTGAGTAATTGTGGTGAGCACGATGATGGCCATGCGTGTTGTTATTGGTGTTATTGGTGCTATCCCTGTTTTTCTTATCCTGTTTCACTTTGATGTTGTTGTTGCTGTCCGTCCTTGTCAAGAGCTGTGGCTGCAGTTGTATCCTGCTGGCCTTGTGTTTGCCGTGTGTGGGCAGCATGCGTGCACTGTTGATGTACATAGTATCGCTGGACATGTCCGTGTGTGTTGTGTTGGTGATAGTTGTTGTTTGTTGTTGGTCGTTATCGTTTCGTTTTCGTCGATTTTTTCGTTTTTGTTTTGGAGTTCCGCGTCACGTGGCCCGGAATGAAATTTACACTATGCTATATGGTGTCATACTATACTATATGATACTATACTATATGATACTATACTATATGATACTATACTATATGATACTATACTATATGATACTATACTATATGATACTATACTATACGCAAAGGGTCGCTGTCCGTCTCGCTCACCTCGCATTCAATTCCCTCCACAGCGAGTTTGTCAAGCAATACAGTGGACAGGTATCCACGTTCTGTGTTGGAGTGGTTACACACTACACATGTCTTACCCATCTCCTTCAATCTCAGCAAGTCATGGTGTGACATTTCACCCGTATACAACACATCGACACTATTCAAATTTTGTCCCAAGGCTTTGAACACGCCGCTACCGCTACCGGCACATAGGGCAATTTTTTTCACTTTAGTAAGATCAAACATAGAATCAGTTACTGGTGAAGCTACTTGTAATTGATTTATATTCAATGATAATTTTATATTATGAATCAATTCACTTAATGTAATTTCTTGTTGTAAAGTTATCAATCTACCATACCCAATCATATCATTTAATGGTTCATTTTGGATTTTTTCAATAGACTCGATGGACTCAATAATATCAAATTTATTATTAACTAAACCCAATGCTAACCAATCATTGATACCACCTTTAGCAGCATCCATTGCTGTATGTGGACTGTACACTGATATACTATTTTGAATCAATTTAATAGCACTATCATGTTGAGTATTTAATTCGGGATTAATATTCTTCCAATGAGGGAAAATGAAAGGATGATAAGCAATTATCAAGTTGACATTCTTCTTAATTGCTTCTAGTGCTACCGATTTGGTTAAATCCACTGTGAGTAACACTTTGGGGATCACTGGTTGTGTAGCTTCAATGTCTGGAATGGAACAATTGATTAATAATCCGGTATTGTCCCAAGATTTGTCTGCGAAACTTTCTGGGAAATGTTTAGTGAAAATAGAAATAATTTGCTGTAATTGACTTCTTGTAATTGTCTTAATTTGTGACATTTTTATCTGTTGCCAGAAAGTAGGAATAGTTCGTTATTGTAAAGTACAATGTCCTTGACAAAAAAAAAAAGTCTTTTGATTGACATTTCCCTTTGTGTATTTTCCCGGAAAAACAGTGATTACGTCAGCACCCGAAAAGCAGCTAGCGTAAGCCAATTCCAAAAGACTAATCATTCCATTACCTAAGCAGGAGTGTAATCTGACATAATCACAGCTAAGAGATTTTGCAACAAATTTCGGAAAATACTACTAAAGATAACGAAGAGATCTACTACTACTACTTGACGATATACACTAAAAACTATAATCTAAGTAACTAGAAACCTTGTCAATCCCAAGTATCTAACTATGAATACTTATTTTGTTAGGCAATTAGCTACAATAAGTAAGAAAAGTATTAAAAATAATGTTAAATCAAATGATTCCTTAAATAAGGGAATCTTATCAACAGATATTTTGATTGTAGGTGCTGGTACTGCTGGCTTAACTTTAGCAACAGCAATTAAAGTTTCACCAATTTTACAGAATTATAATACTGTAATAGTAGATGGTACGGATATTAACCATAAGATTAAAGATTTTCATAGTAATCCACCAACAGATTATCACAATCGTGTAGTATCTATCACCAATAAATCATTAAATTTTCTAATGGATACTTTGAAAGCACCAATTTTAAAGGATAGGGTACAATCATATGATGGTCTTTTCGTTAAAGATGGTATATCGCATAGTAAAATTGATATTTCACCACAAAATGGAATGGCAAATACTATAGAATTATTAAATGTTCAATCATCTTTATTACAAAGATTAGATCAATTGAAACCAAATGGGTTCCAAATCTTAGATAATTGTAAAGTGAACAGTATTGAATATTCTAAATCAAATGATCCAACATCATGGCCAATCATTAGATTAAATAATGGTTTAAGTTATAAGACTCGTTTATTAATAGGTGCTGATGGTAAAAATTCACCTGTAAGAAAATTTGCTAATATTGATTCTCTTGGTTGGAGTTATAATACTTTTGGATTAGTGGCAACATTAAAATTAGATCCACAATTATTACCATTAGTACATGTGAAAGGTTGGCAAAATTTTTTGAAGACGGGCCCCATTGCACAATTACCCTTACCTAATGATAATGCATCATTAGCTTGGTCCATCTCGGATAAAATCATTGTAGACAGATTAGTTAAGATGGATCCGAAGCTATTTTCCAGTTTGATTAATGCTGCATTTACGTTAGAGCAAGCTGATATGGATTATTTCTTCCATAAGATTAAACAAATGGATTTGGAACAATTAGTTGATCCTGCATCAGATGAAACTTTAACAATAATTGATGATATCGATGGTAGAATTAATAAAATCTTCGATAATTTGGCGAAAGATTCTGATATTGATGATTTTTATCCACCTACTGTGATAGATGTTGTCCAGGGAACAAGGGCTACTTTTCCCTTAAATTTTGCTCACGCAAATACTTATTACACTGATCGTATTGCGTTAATTGGCGATGCTGCGCATGCCACACATCCATTAATTGGTCAAGGTTTAAATATGGGTCAAAATGACGTGGAACAACTAGTTGAAGCGTTGGAAAAGGCAACTTTAAGAGGTCAAGATATCGGTTCACCTCTAGTCTTAGAGAATTACTGGTCTGAATGCTACCCATTCAATGTTACCAGATTAGGCATGGCTGACAAATTACACAAAGTGTACCACACAGATTTTACACCACTGGTTTGGTTAAGGTCAATCGGACTCATGTTAGCCGATAACATCCCACCTATCAAGAGCAAAATTGCCAATGTTTTCATGGGCAAAGCATAGGGAATTCGATCATATGGCAGAAATTGCTGCTTTTTCTTGCAAAGCTCATCGATTTTTTTCTTGAAAACAAAAAGTTAAAAAAAAACAAACTAGGAATATTTTCAATTCGAAGTTGCAAACGATTTTGAAACCGTTCGAATTGCTACTGGAAGTGCCCACCAACCTTACCCTTACCTGCCACTTTCAACACTAAACCAATTTGTACCAAACATTCGATACAAAAAGTATTTATTTATATCTGAACTTTATATTTGAATTTTTTTTAGCTTTTCTTCAAAAACAACATATATATAATATCATATCATCCAATACATTATCACAAATTCAGCAACCATATAAGATGTTAACGGAGAACCAAATACGTCAAAAGATTCAAGATAATATACCAAATGTGTATAACTGTATAGTCACAGATCTTTCATTTGGGTGTGGTCAATCGTTTGATGTTGTTGTGGTGTCGAATGAATTTGCATCAAAGAATAAATTAATGAGAAATCGTATGATTAATGGGTTATTGAAAGATGAATTAAAAATTATACATGCCTTCTCATTGAAATGTTACACTGAAGAAGAATGGTCTAAAATCGTTGTTTGATTTTTTATTGACTAAAATAGAAAAATATACAAGATATTTACTTTGCTGCAATGTACTATACGATGTACTATACAATGTAATATAACAGAAAATTTTTGGAAGTAGTGGGCGATTGGACAATGTCAAAAGTTTAGCAGCACAAAGAAAAATATTCAATTTCAGGCATCTAATTAAATAATAATTTATATTAAATGATATATTTACAAAAAATTATATAAATTATTAAAGATGTATTTGTTTCTCTTTCTCTTAAAGTAAAGCTTAAAGATTATTCTATAGGAGTAACAAGATTTTTCCTGAATATAAAATTTAGGTGTGTTTTTCATCGAATATGAAGAGAATTAATAATAGTTGATCTGCTTCTAGTTTTATCACATTTTGTCAACGCTATAAGGTGGGGGTGAATTTGGTGGGGAATTTGAAATATTGTTTTTAAGATTTGAACTTAGTGTAGTAATGGTATCATCATTGTCAATATCATCAGTATTGATCTTATTATTACTATGATTGTTAAACATTCCAACTTGCCCCCAAGTGGATTGACTTAATCCGACAAAATTAATTGGGTTTAATGAATTTGCAATACTATGATTATTCAGTGATCTTAAACTTGGACTACTGATCCTTCTTACGGGCATATTACTTATTAGATCTTTTCTATCCATTAAATTATAGGCAAGTCTATGATTATCAATGATATGTTTGTTGTTTATAAAATCATCATTCTTATTTAATTTATTATCAATTTTAACAATTTCTTCCATTTTATACTGATCTATCTTTTTCAGTTTTCTTGGTGAAACATGTTTAATTTCAATTTCTGTTGCCATTCTGCTGGCCTTTGAAGCAACATTATTTGAATCGTCGTTATGAGTAAGCAAAGGACTAACCTTTTCAATAGATACACTTTTAATTTCCCCCTTATCTGTCGTGGTTTTTTCATAATTTTGCGATTCATCTTTTACAATTTTGGTTGATATATTTTTGAAGAGTTTGATAACCCTTCTTTTAGGTTTATAGTTATTATTGTCAATTACATTTTCATCATTACCAAGTTTGTTATTATTTTTCTTTATCTTGAAATTATTACTCCTTTGAAATAATTTTTCTTGAATAGATAAAATTGAATCCAAATCGTAAAGATTGTTATCTAAAACATCTTTAGGTAATAGATTTTCATCATTTCTAGTATTATCAGCATGCTTATGATTTAATCTGTTGTAAGGATAACTAACTGGATCAAAATTGAATGCATTTTGTAAATTTGGAATTCTGGAGATAAATCTATGTAAATTTTGTCTCTCTAAACAATTATTGATTATGGCTAAATTGTTATACTTTTTAGTACCGTGCAATGATAAAGTTTGTCTTGATGTATAAATATTTGATAATCTAGTCATATTTTTCAAAGAAAAATCTTGGAAATCAATTTCATCGAAAGTGACTAAATGATCATGATTTAAAACTTGTTTATTTTTCGAATCTGTTTGTTTCGAAGCATCTTTATTATCATTTTGATTAAACCAATTTTTGGATTTATTGAAAATTGCCTGAGGTAATAAATCTTTAAAAAATGATATAATAGTAAATCTTAATTTCTCTTCGATAGTGTTTTGCAAAATTTTAATGGAACAATCGAAATCAAAATCGAATAAAACGTCATTGAATGACATCGACATACCATAATTTCTCATGAAAAGGTTGGTAATTAATTCTAAATTAATATTTTTAAAATTTAATGTGACTGGTATCAAGAGAGAGTCATTAATGATTAATTTTGGTTTAATGAAAGCTGGTGTTTGTTGAAGAGATAACATTAAAAGGTTAGACTCCACATTTGTTTCCATCTCGATGTTTGCCCCTTGACAAGTTATCTTACCAATTGCCTTAATCAAAGACCTAGGTTGTGTGGTAATGTCGATATCTAAAATTTCAATTTGTGGTGTCATGGGGAAATCGACCACATTAATCTTAACTTGATTCTTGATAAACCCAATTTTTGAGTCATTAAAGGTGTCTCTTACCGTCGAGGTACTTGTATTACCAGATATATTTGTTCTTTCCGTCTTTGCAATGGTGAGGAGAGTTTTCTTAGTAAAACCATCATTATTGTCTGTTGTTATAGGTTTACTATACAATATTTTCTCAGCGTTGGGTTGTAAAACGACACTTGTGTTATTGTTGATATCAGTGTTTAAGGTGATGTTGTTATTCAAGTTGATGTAGTCATGCTGATTGTTCAGACTATTTCTAACCAATGAATTAGTCAGTAGTACAGTCAGCTGCTCCTTCAACTTGTCGTTGAACTCCACGTCATTCAGGAGTAATTTGTTGAACTCGAAAGACATTGCTCAGAAGGCGAGTCAAGCTGTTGGCGACTATCGCTGTGTTCCACTAGACGTAAATATCAAACGATAAATAATCAAAAGACGAATAATGAAATATATAAATAAATAAATATATAAATAAATAAATAAATAAATAAATACCAAAAGCTCATTTGTGTTAATTTTGCCGTTTTAAGCCAAATTGACGACACTGCAGACAGCCGCTGCAACGAATTCTGTCTGCGAGGAACCACTGCGTGAGGCTACTGATGGATACTGATGCTGCCACGCTGGATGCGGGCCAATCTGTCGTGTTGGAACCGCTCAATAACAATGAGATCTTGTTGAGGAACACTGCGATGGATGACACAGTTGTGGACGACACGGTGATGCGGGACAGTACTATGATCCATGACGATGCTCCATCTGGTGTTCAAGAAGAAATTGAGCGTTCATTGGAAGAAAATGGAAATGATGCTGCTATACTAGAGGATTCAAATTTGGACGGTAATTCCAATGGCACTTTGGATGCCAGCGAATCCACTATTATGGTTGCCGTTCGTGTGAGACCATTCAATGGAATTGAAAGTAAATACCTCATGAAGAGTAATGTCATCGAAAGCAACATATGTGATAATAACGATAATGCGACTGGAACTATCTATAATCAAAATGACATTGTCAATAAATTTCAACCAGAAGGTATTTATCCTTTAGTCAATTGTATCGATGATAAGATGTTGGTATTTAATGATTTGAATTCTGTATCAAATTATGATGACTCGATGGTACTTAATTCAGTAAATGCAAACCAATTAAATGTAACTACCAGTAACGATAATCCAAACAATTCAATAAATCATATATCTCAATTAAAGCCGATGAAAAGAAATTTTAAAAGTGGTAATCGACGTAGTGGTAGAAGAATAAGTAATCGTTATGACTCACTAGTTGGTAATGATGCGTCACATTTCGATGATAATAAATCAGCAAGAAGGACACAATTTATGTTTGATAAGCTATTTGATATGAATACCACACAAGATACAGTTTATAATAATACATGTTCCCATATTTTAACATCGGTATTAAATGGGTATAATGGTACAATTTTTGCTTATGGCGCCACAGGTTGCGGTAAGACTTATACGATTAATGGTGATATTAATAAACCAAATAAAATGGGTATATTACCACGAATCATAAATGATTTATATATTGGTATGGAAAAAAATTCCAACGAAAGAGATTGCGAAATTTTTGTAAGTTTCTTGGAAATTTATAATGAAAAGATAAGAGATCTATTAAAGATCGATACTCCAAGTGATAAATTAGTAATATGTGAAGATAATAATATCAATGGTAATAAATCTTTTAGCAAACCACAAATTAAAGTTCAGAGACTAAGTGAATATTCACCTAAAAATATAAATGAAATGATGGAATTAATAAATTGTGGTAATTATAATAGAACAACATCTACCACTGAAGCAAATAAAAATTCATCTAGATCACATTCTGTTTTGCAAATTAGATTAGAGCAAACAATAAAGCTTACTACTACTACTACCAATAATAATATGGATGATAATAGTAAACTTCCTGATTCCCAATCAACATCCATGCAGAGAGAAAAATTAAGAAGTTTATTGACGATTATTGATTTAGCTGGTAGTGAAAGAGCTTCGACGACCAAAAATCGTGGTATGAGATTATATGAAGGTGCAAATATAAATAAATCATTACTAGCACTTGGTAATTGTATCAATGCACTAAGTGGTCATTCTAAGAACAATAACAATAATAATAATAATAATACTTATAGGAAAAAAATACATATACCTTATAGAGATTCGAAATTAACAAGATTATTAAAATATTCATTAGGTGGTAATTGTCAAACATTAATGATTGTTTGTATTGCACCTAGTAGTTTACATTATGAAGAGACATTGAATACATTAAGGTATGCCCAAAGAGCGAAAGAAATTAAGACATATCGATATCAAAATAGGGTTAGTATTGAAGAACATATTGACAAATATGTGAAGATAATAAAGGATCAAATTAGACAAATTGATGAATTAAAGATGGATAAAGACCAAATAAGACGAAATTATGAGATATCGATAATAAATATACAAGAAAGAATTAAGAATTTGTTTAATGAGGCATCTCAAATTATCAATGAAGATCGTCATGGTAATTTATACGAAAATTTAATAGTAACCATAATGTTGAAATATTTCAAGATGTTACAATGGCAAATATTACATAATGTAGAAAATATGACGGTAAGGGAGTATCAAATGAAGGAAATAAACGAGGCAATACAAATATTGAACAATGAGAAAATTAATCTTGAAACGACGTCGAATGAAGAGATACAAGAACAAATGAATAAAATTACCAATATGTTGCAAATGGACGTAAATTGGCACAACGAGATATTCATGCCCGTAGTGCACCAAGAAGTTGAAGTAATAAAGTGCAAGCAAACGATAGCCATTGAAGACAGGAGTAATGAAGTATTAAACAAAGTAATGGCCTCTATGGCCGTGTCACGGGATCACGTCACTGACGTCAACACGCTGAGGTCCAGCATCGCGGTTGCTATGGGCAACGACGTACCCTAATTAGCGTCACCGAGCGAAGCACATGACCAAAGAGTGTTTATAACTCCAGTTTGTTTTTTTTCATACACAGCAAAAGTAACCGGTGTGTGGAGATTAAGCCCGATGGGGGGGGGGTCTAAACTGGGTGATTCAATTTCAAGCGGGTGCCAAAAAAGAAACCAACAGGTTCAAATAGAAAGTAACGGCCACGTGCAATTTCAAAAAGGAATTCACAGACACTCTATGCGAGCCTCAATAATAATGCAATTTCCTCTTTTCTGCTTTGATTGGTCACGTTTACATGCTCTTCTTGTTGGTTTTTGCGGAGTCCAGAACCGTCCCGCCCTCCGGTTATCAATGGAGAAAAGAAACACGCGCAGATTCCCCCATCGGGGCATTGCGTCCAGCGTATTCCCCGATCGGGCCATTGGCCTGTCCAACAGACGCGGAATTGCACTCCCGTCTTTGTAACTCACTCGACGTCCCAGACAACATGCACGCATTGGGAAACGGACATGTCAAGATCACGCAGCACGGGAGTGTCCCGAACGGGTAATTCCTCACTGGACAATTTCCTGGCCGTTTTCCGCCTGGAAGGACAAAAAAATTTGTGGTATTTTTTATTTATAACGCCAAAGAAACCAAATAATTTTTTTTTTATTTTAATTTCCAAAATTCGAGGGAAGCTGATTAAATAAATAATTTTGTTGTTTCGTCTTGGAAGGCAATAATTTTTTTTTTTCTGTTACTTTAAAGAAAAAACTCTGAATTTAGTTTTAATTATTACATTATAAAACTTATAATACCACAAATTTTATAATTTTATAATTATAATTAATTTTAAATTAAAATAATTTATTAATTTATTTTATTTTGAGAAAAATTTCTTCAGCTTTGAAATTTAGTTTTATTTTCTTTTTGTGCCGCTAAATACTAGCCAATTATTATATTACGTCTCGTAATATACCATTATTTGCTATAGTTGGTTGTATTTTCATTCAAAGTACAAACTATAATATTACTATTTTTTTTAGCTATATTTTATTTATTAAGTTAAATAAAATTACTTTTATCCTTTTTTTTTTTTGGGTGGTTATTATTAAGCTGTTTTTTTTAGTGATCAAATAACTTGGTCATCTTACAACATTAATATAACAGAAGACTTTACTATTTTAATTGTCTCTCCAGCCAATACACAAATTTTTGATTGATTTTAATTAATTAAATCACTTGTTTGGAAAAAAATTTTTTTTTTTTTGGGTTTTTTGCCTGTCTTTCTATCACTGCTGCTGTTCTCTGTTCATCTTATAACAAGTTTATAGTTGGGAATTATGTCTATGATACACAACAACTGTTATTATAGTAACTATGATCAGTTTAATAATCAATATAACAATAATAGTCACTATAACTGTAATAGTATGAACTATCAGAATTTCAATAATAATATTCAAATGGTTAATAATAACACTTTCACAAACTCAAATCACATAATTACTAATAATAATAATACTACGAATACAAATACAACAAATAACATGATTAATACTAATAATTACTATCAAGATAATATCAAATATAATCAGGTAGTTCCACTCCCACAACAAACTAATTCACAAAATATTATTTTACCACCACCTGGTTTATTTAATTATAACACCAATCCTAATAATATGACAAATACTATCAATAATAATAATAATAATAGTATTTCAAACTCAAATGTAAATTGTAATCTAAAACAAGAAGCACAAAATGTTAATGGTGGTGTTACTTCAATTTTAGATTATGATATTAATTTGATTACAGATTACATTGTTAAATCATCACTGATTGCATTTGGCTTAGAAAATTTCATTAATAATAAAAATTATAATAATAACGAATGGCTGAATGATAAGATCAAAACTGTTCTTTTAGCAACAAGATTACCATCGGTAACAATTTTTTTAGGTTTAGATTATTTATTCAAATACTTGGATAAATTATCAAATAATTTTTATTCAATTGGTGGTAATTCAATGTCAATTATTTATGGAAATTTAATGATAGCATTCATTTTAGCTAATAAGTTTAATGATGATAAAACATTTACCAATAAATCTTGGTCTATTGCCACAAATTTAGAGTTAAATGAAATAAATAATTTAGAGAAAAAATGGTTAGAAAAATTTAATTGGAAATTTTATGATGATAAATTTATTTCTTATGATGATTTCGCCTATTCATTTGAAATATTTTCGCAAGAAAGAAAGCAACAATTATTATCAAATGATTCTAACGTTATTTCTAATCATACTAATTCAATCAAGACACCTGAATTTGTTGATTCATCAAGTTTAGTAAGTTCACCAATTGATACAACTTTCAATTTCAATAACAACAAGATTAATAATAACTTCGTTAATAATAATTATTATGCATCTTCACCTATTGCTAGTTATGATTTTGAATTCAACAATAATAGTAAGAAAAATAATTTTAATTATGATTTTTATAATTTCAATAATATTGGTAATTCAAATAATCAGCTTTCAACTTCACATTTTCCAACTTCAGTTAATATTGGTTATAACAATAATAATACTACTGCTGCTACCACTGGTGCTACTACTACTAGTGTCAATAACTTATTACCAAACATTAATGCAATCACAACATCATTACCACCAATTAATAATGCAATTAGCAATAGTAATTGTATGTCAAATATAAATTCAAGACAAAATATTACTCTTGCTAATTGTAATAATAATAATAATTGGAATTCATCAACTGATTTAGAGAATTTCCATGTTTCATCATTAAACCCCAATAATATGAACTACTACAATAAATTTTCTGAATCTAGTACCATGAATTATAACATACTTAACGCCGCTAATACTAATTATAATTATTATCAAACTAATTTTAGAAATTTACCCGTTTATTAGTCAGATATTGAGAATGCAATTTTTTATTGTCCAAACAGGATATTACCTATGTTTTGGAACAAAATATAAATTAAAAAACAAGAAAAAAAAATATATATTATCGAAAGTCATTTTTTTCTTTCAACTTAACTTACGAACAAACTAACAGTAACTAATATATCGTTTCAATAACAATGAACATTAAAGCAACAGAAAGAGGAAACTTCAAAAAAAAACAATAAATTATTTTAACAAAATACATTAATTAATCAATCGAAAACCAAAAAAAAAACTCAACACAAAAAAATAAGATAGTTTGGTATAATTCAGGTTTCAATTTTTTTTTTGAAATTGAAAAGAATACAATTGAACTTTTGGAACTCTTCATTGAGCATTCTTCAATACATTTTTTAACCCATCTTTTTTCATTTTACGTTTTCCCTCTTCCACATTTTATAAAGGAAAGCAGAATTGTAATGGAGAAAGATTTGTTTCAAAGCTTTTTTTTTTTTTTTTAATTTCGTTTTGCAGAGGAAAACAGATAACATATACTTAGTAATGAGTCTTATGTCAACTGTAGTTTTTATAAAAAAATATCTAAAAAGATCTATGTTTTTAGATATTTTTTCAATAGTTTTTAGTTTCTTTTAATTATAAAAGAATTATTACTGATCTTTCATTATAATTTTTATGGCAGATTTCTATATACATAATTTCTATAGTTAAAAAAATAATTACATTCTTTTGTAGCTGAATCCATATACATAAAATATACCTTAGAGGGAAGTGAAAGCTTTAATTATTACCACCTGCCTCTCTATACCATCTTATCGTTCTATCCATACAAACACAACATATACCTTCGTTAGTTTCATTACCGACACCGCCACGAAGACCTTTAGGAAAAAATTTAACGTCAAAAATTGGTGGATATTGTAACGATTCGTTATTTTCATCTTCCAAGGTAATTTCATCCTCATTTTCAATGTCATCAGCTGTTACATTAATGGTACAAACTCTTTCACGTTTTTTGATGTCCCAAATACGTAACTTACTATCATAGCCACTTGATACTAATAATTCACCACTTGGATTGAAATTTAAACTAAATACCCAACCATTATGTGCGAACATACCGATACTTGAATTTGTATTTTCGCCATTAAGTTGTTGGATATTGTTATTGTTGGTACCATTAACTATACTACTATGGGTGGGTACAGTTAAATTACCAATTCTTTCACCGAATTCAGTTTCATATAAAGTGATACAACCATAAGAACCAGAATCGTTAGCGACAGCTAATAATTTACCACCGGGTGAGAAATTTATTGATCTTACACAATTACTATTTTGATTTGTATGTTGGATACCAAAACTTTCAAAAGTGTACAATGGTCTTAAAGTACTTAATTGAACTACTTGTACCGTACCATCGTTAAAACCTGTCGCTAATAGACCTTGTGTAGTGGATATATCTACGCACATAGCGAATTGCAATCTTTGTGGAGATACAATACCTTGCAACTCTAACGTCAATTCTGTGACAGGTTCGTCCGTAGTAGCAGAAGTGGTATCGTTGGGTATATTAAGTCTCCAAATATATGTATTACCCTTGATATCAGTAGCGGCTAATCTATGTGAAACGACTAAATTGTCAGATTTGACCCATTTGATGGCCCAAAATGATTTTTTCTTCAAGTCGTTATTCGTACCTAGTAGATCGATTTGTTTAAATGGGGAGGCAGTGCTGTTGTCTTCTGATTGAGTCTTGTTATCGAGGATATAGAAATGGATCTGACCATTAAACGCGACACAAGTGACGATGAAGAGATCTTTACCGTTCTCTACCGTTTGGAAGAAATCTACATGATGGATCCCGACCGGGTTGACCAAGATGCTGTACGTGGGGGAAAGTTTCTTCTCCATGGAGCTGTTGGACCAGAACTTCAGGTAGCCATCGCCACTGGCGGTGATGGTGTAGTCCTTTGAGATGGCCACGCTGTAGATATCGGCTTCGTGGGCCTTACCGACGTTTCCCGTGGGGATGTAGACTTTGGACATGGCGTTTTTGTCGCAGATGAGGTGGTGTGTTGTCTGTTGTAGATGTTGTTAAAGTAAGAATATTTTTTCTGCATCAGAGGAAAGGGACCAAGTGATAGCAGCAACAGCTTAGCACGACGTTGAAACATGGTGTTGCAATTCCAGGTGAGTGTGGCGGCGCCGCAGGTGGCAGATGGTGCGTACGCGGTGTTCCCTGTGACGGTGCGGGTGGTGCGCGGCGGTGAAACGGTGTGGGAGCGCTGTCTGGGGAAGCGGTTCCGCGAGTTCGTGGAGCTACGGGCGCAGCTGTTGAAGGAGACGGCCCAGACAGAGATGCCCTATGAGTTGCCCCAGAAGCAGTACGGTGTGTTTGCCCACAAGCGAAGCCTTTCGCCCGAAGTGCTTACAGAAAGACGCAAAATGCTGGGATCCTTCCTGTATGAGTTGCTGAATGACAATTTCGATACCCAATGGAGGAACACCGTGGCGATATCGAGGTTCTTGCAGTTCCCGCAACAGAAGACATGGCCCCTTTGGTCCAAGGATCTGTTGCAATCTCAAGAAGACAAAGAATCGAATGACTGGATAGTGCAATTGAGAGATTGTAAGAATCTTTTAACCTCTGTCAAAGAAATGGACAATAGAGACAAATTGAAACACTTGTTACAACTAAGATTGAATATCAAAACTTTGGCATCCGATTTAGATACTTCCAGGTCAAATCATATCATTAATGAAAAGGAATACGAGAGAAGAATGAACCTACTCTTAGTGTTCCAAGATGATATGAACGAAGTGGCTATATCTGATAGAACAAACAGTTTGAATGATACTGACAACTTGTCCCACGAGGGCAATTTGATGAATACGGACCCGAACTCAAATAATAATGTCCGAAATAGCCGTCGAGTCTTTGGCGAAACGCAAGAAACTGTCAATTTGAACAACAGAAGGCTCTTACAACTAAATGAATCACAAATACAAAATCAAGATGACCAACTGCTCTCATTACACAAGACCATCCAGCAACAAAAATTGCTTTCTTTAGCTATGAACCAAGAACTACAACAACAAAACGAAATCTTGACACAATTCCACACCAGTGTGCAACGTACACAGGGGAAACTATCCAAGGCCAAGAAACACACGCGAAAATTTACCGATTAATAAGCAACAACCAAACCACTCAATACCCAAACGCAGAAAAAACAACACCAATTAACTGGCCTAATAATGCTAAGTTGAATTCAGTTTTTTTCGATTTTTTTTTTTCAAATTCTTTTCGTAGCTCATCGATTTGGAGAAAACTTCAACGACGGACTCTCGACCAACAAACGCCTGCAGCAATGTCATTTGTTCCACCTATTACACCTACAAATATCAATAAACCACTAAAGATTACACAACTTTGTGAATTATGTCATTGCAGGAAGGCAATATTGAAGAGACCCAAAAATTTACAAAAAATTTGTAAAGAATGCTTTTTCCACGTTTTTGAAACAGAGATTCATAATACTATAATAACAAACAATTTATTTCAACGTGGTGAGAAAATTGCTATCGGTGCATCTGGTGGTAAAGATTCAACAGTTCTAGCTTATATCATAAAATTGTTAAATGAAAAATATGATTATGGCATACAAATTTTCCTATTAAGTATCGATGAAGGTATTATCGGCTATCGTGATGATTCATTAGCTACAGTGGAACGTAACAGACAACAATACGATTTACCATTACATATTTTTTCGTTTAAGGAATTATTTAATTGGACCATGGATGAAATTGTTTCCGTTGCCGGTATTAAAAATAGTTGTACATATTGTGGTGTATTTAGAAGACAGTCACTTGATCGTGGTGCCCAAACTCTTGGCATCAACCATGTAGTCACTGGTCATAATGCAGATGATATGGCAGAAACTGTCTTGATGAATATTTTACGTGGTGATGTAGCAAGATTAGAAAAGTCAACTGCAATTATAACATCGAGTAAAGGTTCACCAATAAAGAGATCAAAACCATTTAAATATTCTTATCAAAAGGAGATTGTACTTTATGCACACTATAGAAAATTGGATTATTTTTCCACTGAATGTACATATGCACCAGAAGCGTTTCGTGGTACTGCACGTGAACTAATGAAAAATTTAGAAGCGATTAGACCAAGTTGTATCATAGATATTATTCAAAGTGGTGAAAAATTATTATTAAATAGATCAGATGGGAAAGACAATAATGGTAATGGCAACAAAAATAGAAATAGAAAGACTGTGAAATCCACATTTAAAGACGGTAATAGGTGCACACGTTGTAATTATTTATCCAGTAATGATATTTGTAAAGCTTGTACATTACTGGAAGGTTTAGAGAAAAGTCGTGCTAAGATAAGTATTGAAACGGATACGACACATGATGGAGCAGCCAAGACTTTGAGAACATTAGAAAAATTATCATTCTGATGAGAACAGCTGTAGTTAACCAACGTTTATTAAACTGATTGCCTGGTACGTTCATGAAGCCGGTACTGTATGTAAGTGACTGTCCACGAATGGTGGTTATCGATAGCAGGCAGACAGTCAGTCAGTCCTGTAATCCTTCCTGCGGTGGTTTCTGTGGGCCGCAGAGGAGTCAGACCTCCTCGTCATCGACGAAGCGAGCTGCCACGTGATCCAGCACGAGTCACGTGTCTCCCACCCTCTTCCGTGGGCTGCAGGGTAACACGCCGACCGACAACCCTACCCGCACCAACCCTACCTGCACCGCCGGCTGCATATATACGAGCACACCCTATGTAACTATGTACAAGCCCTAAGACAAACGAGACGCTTCGTTTCCCGCCAAAAAATCAGAAAAATCGAATTTTGAACAAAATCAAAACAAAATAAACCAGAAAAAAAATTAAAACAAATTCAAAAATACAAATTCATTGAAGAAAAAAACTTTAAACGGAGGAATAACTTCATTCGACACAAGCAGCAACCCTTCTCGTCTTACCATAATAAGCAAACTTACAAAAACCAAACACGCATTAACTAATATAAGATGAGTAATGAAGATTATGGGTATGATTACGATTACCTTTTCAAAATTGTATTAATCGGTGACTCAGGTGTGGGTAAATCGAACTTACTTTCACGTTTCACTACAAACGAGTTCAATATCGAATCGAAATCTACCATTGGTGTAGAATTTGCTACAAGAACCATCGAAGTTGAAAATAAGAAAATTAAAGCACAAATTTGGGATACTGCAGGTCAAGAACGTTATCGTGCTATTACTTCAGCTTATTATCGTGGTGCTGTTGGTGCTTTAATCGTTTACGATATAAGTAAATCAACATCATATGAAAACTGTAACCATTGGTTAACTGAACTAAGAGAAAATGCTGATGATAATGTGGCAGTTGGTTTAATTGGTAATAAATCTGATTTATCACATTTAAGATCTGTTCCAACTGATGAAGCTAAAAATTTTGCATTAGAAAATCAATTATTATTTACTGAAACAAGTGCATTGAATAGTGAAAATGTCGATCAAGCTTTTAGAGAATTAATTACAGCTATATATCAGATGGTTAGTAAACATCAAGTTGATCTTGGTGGTGATAATACTGGTAATAATAACAATTCTGGTACAAATGGTGTTAGAGGTCCTACTATCAGTTTAACTCCTGTACCAAATGATAAGAAAAAATCCAATACTAGTAACTGTTGTTAACTTTGAAAAAAAGAAAACAAAAATAAAATAAAATAAAAAGTAAATAAAATGGGAAAAAGGGAATTTTCTAATTATTTTAGTTAATTTACTTATCTAATTTATATTTAATTTTAATGAAAGATATAAAATATAACCATAATTATAATAAAAAATATTAAAGAAAGAACAAAAAGGAATAATGGAGAGAGAAAACAAAAAATTAGCAAAAGACTCGGATACAAAAATCAGTTTGCGCACTTTATATATAAGGATATATTATATTATAACTTTTACTAAGACATTTGAATAAAATAAAAGTAGTATATATATTGGAGTCTTATAAAATGTCCTAATGGAAACTTTGAATATTGAAAAAGTCAAGCAAGACAAAATTAGATTTGTCCAGTGAGCATCAACGGGCTGCCATTTTCTTTTTTGACAAATGTAAAATTGTCATCTTATTGACAAAACTGACTCTATTAAAGAGGAAACTCTAACCGAAGCTCTAACAAATGTCCTCTTTCCCCGTATTTTATTTTTTCCGCTTATCTCGCGTGAACAAATATAAAATCTGTCTGTTGTCCTGTTCTTGAAAAAGTTACGGAAAAATTCCCCACTAAGTCACATTAATAAGTTTATCCGGGGAGATCAGATGGTGGAGTGAAATATTAATCAGTGACAAGTATATTCCGTGGAAAAACAGATTTTAAACATTCCGTTTAACAAATCAAACTAATACACCACACAATTTGAAATAATAAATACATTAATAAAGGGGTGAATGGTTATCGTAATGTCAACCTATTTAGTTTTGTTTTATTTTTTTGTTAATTCCATTCCGGATAAACTAACATCGTGTGCATTTCATCTCAACTGGCATTTTTCCCCAGGTCTTGAAATTTGTGGGGCTTATTTTTTTCCGTTCTCCTATATTCATGATGTAAATTTTTGAATAAATAGAAAAACACCTCCATCGCTCAGAAATCCTCGCACTGTAAAAGGAATTATAAAAATTGGTAAGTGTATTTCTTTTCCCGTTTCAAAAGATATTGTGCCTGTTTCTATGAACCGGTTAAATCTTTCTCTATAGTTTTTCCGAGCGGTTTTCCAAAGTTTAACTTCTGGTGAGAAATCTTATATATACACATTATCATCGATGAAAACTTGAAAATAACGTTTGTTTTGGTGTTTACTTAAATTAATTAACAAATAAGATATTAAAAAATAAAATAACCACGTTCAATATCGCCTTTATATTTTTCCATATTGCTTAAGAAGCTTATTTACATTATTTGGATATTGTATACCTATATTCAGTTGATACAGAGCTAAAAAATAATAGAATAAATTCCGATAATTAAACATAATTACTATATGGCTAGAAAAGAACTAGAGTTTCCATCTGATAATGATGAGAGACCATTTAAATGTGAAATTTGTAATAGAGGTTTCCATCGTTTAGAACATAAAAAGAGACACTTAAGAACTCATACTGGTGAGAAACCACACCATTGTTTGTTTCCTGGTTGTAATAAAAATTTTAGTAGGAACGATGAATTAAAAAGACATTTAAGGACGCATTCAGGTGCATCAACAAGAAACAATAATAATAATGATAGTTATGGAAATGCTAATAATATGATAAATGGGAAAGGTAGAAATTATGCGCAACAACCGCAATTATTTAGTGTATACTCAACTAATGGTGTTGAATCATATAATGTTCCTTTTTTCATTACACCGCAATCATTAACAATGGCGATGCCCATCCAATCCTTGCCATCAAATTTCCAAAACGATTTTTTACGAAGTGTCACAGATGGTAATCCGTCAGCTAATGATAAAATAAATCATGTCAATATGATTAATATGAATAATTCGAGTGTATACAACAATAACCTTGCCTCAAACTTTGTTCAATTCTCAAATTCAGCTAATCAAATAACCAATATCTCAAATATGTCAAATCAGTTACAGGATTACTCCAGTAATACATCAAATTTTACAAAAAATCAATCAAATGTACCTATTTTAGGTCCCATTCCCATATCTGTAGAAAGTTCAACAAATATTTTCAATAATAATATTCCAATTTCAAACACCAGCAACAAGGATAATTTCCATACAAACATTAATTTCATAACTCCTGCTTCAACACCGGCTAATAACTCAACCATTATTAGCAGTAATAATGCTGTTAATTGTAACTACAATAATACTAATGGTATACCGTTGCTTCAAAATTCCTCAAGTTCGTTAAATCTGAGTGATTCATCGTCAATTGCATCCAATATCATGAATAGTTCAAGTACTAATAGCGCTATTAATAACTCAGCTAGATCTTTCAATACACTTAATCATTCAATGCTTTCAAATATTACGCAGTATTCAGGTTCACCAACGATGTCTTCCATATTAGATAATAAATCTACTACTAGTATGGAAAAGGATATTAATAACAATGATAAGGGAATTTTAAGCATAACGGCAAAGAGTAAAGATTCAGTTTCATTTAGTAAAACTTTACATAACGCTTTAAGTTCATTCCATGCAATAACTAATATCAGAAAACCATCTACTTTCATTGATGACAAGGATTCTTCAAGTAATAAATACCTCAGCAATAATAACAACTATCTCACCACTAATAATAAAAATAACAATAGCAATATTAATCTGAGTTCAAGTAACACAAAACTCAACAAAATTAGTAAATCACGTCCCAATGATATATCAACTTCAAGTAGTTTGGTATCGTTGAATACAATGTTAACGAAGGATTCCAACACTTGTCAAACCAATTTAACATCTCCAAAAGATAACACTGATTCATTTAAAACGGATCGTTTGCATGATTCACCAACATCAAGACATGTTTCAACTAAGTTTAATTCATTAAATAAGTTTATTTTGAATAAAGGTAGTCCTGAGGGTTCATTGAAATTCGGTAGACGTCATATTAGAGCGGAATTCAAGATCGATTCCAATTCAAATTCTGATAATGATGAAGCAGATGAAAGAGCTAATCTTCCTGATACTAATGCCGTGTCGAACACAAGTCCATGTAACGCTCACGAAGATGACACATTTGGAATAAATAGTAAAGGGTTTAAGCTCCCACCAATGAGTAATATACTGAAGCAGATCGATTGTTTCAACAAACCTGGTAATGTTTAATGAAGAAGGATTTTTGAAAACTTAGAGGAATTATGAAAAATATTGTTCTATTTTCTTTTGAAACAACTCAATTCTGCATGATTTACAAACATTATCCAATACAATTCTACATGCCATCTCATCCACACGAACAAGAAGGTATGCTACATTTCTCACTGTTTTATAGTTTTATATACTAAAAGTTATACATTTTGCATTTCAATTCTGCCACACATACTTATCTGCTATGTTCCATATCCTCTAGTTGAGCTCTTTATTGCATCTAGCAGTGAGCCCCAAGCCCTGATGGCGATACTACTCACGAGATGACGCAAATTATAGAAATTTTGTCATCGGCCGGGCAATACAAAATTATTCATTTTTCGTTATTTTTGAAAATATTGAAAAATGAATTACGAAATAAAAATAATTAATCGCATTGACTAAGAATATTTGAAAACTTGAGTAGGTGAAATCTTCATGGAGGAGTTAAACATTAATTTCAACCTTTTCAAAGAGAGAATTACATTCTTATATAAGTCATATAAGACTTTCGACGGTACTCCAGATTCTCTTTTGTTTGTCCTAGGCTCATCAAATCAAGAGAATCCGTATCAAAAGACCACAGTTTTCCATAATTGGATCTTGGGTTATGAATTTCCAGCTACATTGATTGCCATAACTTCAGCTAAAGTAGTTATTATAACTAGTGCTGCTAAAGCAAAACATTTAAATGGTTTATTAGCTTTATTTAAGGATGATGATGAAATCAAATTAGAAATATGGCAAAGAAATAACAAATCACCAGAGCACAATAAAAAATTATTTGATGATATCATCGATTTGATTAAATCATCAGGTAAAAATGTTGGGATTCCAACTAAGGACTCATATCAAGGTAAATTTATGACAGAATGGAATCCACTTTGGGAACATGCTAAAAAGGCAAATAACTTTGAGATAATTGACATTTCCTTAGGTTTATCTAAGATTTGGGAAGTCAAGGATGAGGATGAACAAAAATTATTAGCAGTAGCCTCTAAAGCTTCTGACAAATTCATGAATTTAATGACTGACGAAATCGTGAAAGCTGTAGACGAAGAATTGAAAATTACCAATGCTAAATTATCCGATAAAGTAGAAAATCAAATTGATGATTTGAAATATTTGAAAAAACTCTCTTCCGATTTAAGTGCTTTATGTCCAACAAGTCATAAATTTAATATTGATTTACTAGATTGGAGTTATTCACCAATCTTACAATCTGGTACTAAATTTGATTTGAAAGTCTCTGCTCGTTCTAATAATGATCAACTATATGGAACTGGTTGCATTATTGCATCTTGTGGTATTCGTTATAATAATTATTGTTCTAATGTTACTAGAACTTTCCTTATTGATCCTTCAGAAGAAATGGTTAGAAATTACGACTTTGTTCTGGCTTTACAAAAAGAAATTTTAGAGAATCAATTAAAAATTGGTAGAACACCAAAAGACATCTTTGAATCTACTGTTGCATTTATTGAAAAGGAAAGGTCAGATTTGGTTCCCTTCTTCACTAAAAATATCGGTTTCTTGTTAGGTTTAGAATTTAGAGACTCAAATTTTGTTTTGAACTCGAAAAATGACTATCGTAGAATTCAAGCTGGTGATTGTTTTAATATCTCCTTTGGATTCAACAATTTAGTTGATACTAAGGGTGGTAAAAACTATGCCTTACAATTAGCTGACACTATACAAATTACATCAGATGAAAACGCTTCCTCAAAACCTTTGACTACATGTACTAAGACAAGGGCACAAATATCATTCTATTTTAATAATGAAGAAGATGAATCTAAGAAGAGGAAGAAAATTAACGAACAAGCGGTAAAAAGTGAATTAAACTCGAAAATTTTGAAGACTAAGCTACGTGGTGAGGCACGTGCTGGATCTGAAGATACTCAAAAAGAACAAATTCGTAAGGAAAATCAAAGAAAACTACATGATAAGCTGCAAAAGGATGGTTTAGTAAGATTTAGCGCCGCAGATGCATCTGGTGCTGATAATGAACCACGTCAATTTTTCAAAAAATATGAATCTTACATTCGTGAATCACAAATTCCAAATAATGTTCGTGATTTAAGAATTCATGTCGATTGGAAAACACAAACTATCATCATTCCAATCTATGGCAGACCAGTGCCATTCCATATTAATACTTACAAAAATGGTTCTAAGAATGAAGAAGGTGAGTACACGTATCTACGTTTGAACTTTAACACACCAGGTACATCTGTTAAAAAGGTTACAGAATTGCCATATGACGATGCTCCTGAAAATAAATTCATTCGCTCAATTACATTAAGATCAAAGGATGGTGATAGAATCAGCGAAGCATTCAAACAAATTGTTGATTTGAAGAAAGAATCAACAAGAAGAGAACAAGAGCGTAAAATTATCGCAGATGTGGTTCAACAGGATAAATTAATCGAAAACAGAAGTGGCAGAACCAAGAGGTTGGATCAAATTTTTGTTAGACCAAACCCAGATACCAAACGTGTTCCAAGTACTGTGTTTATACATGAAAATGGTATTAGATATCAATCTCCATTAAGAACAGATAGTAGGATTGATATTTTATTCAGTAATATAAAAAACTTGGTTTTTCAATCTTGTAAAGGTGAGTTAATTGTTGTTATTCATATTCATTTGAAAAATCCAATTTTAATGGGTAAAAAGAAAATTCAAGATGTTCAATTTTATCGTGAAGCTTCTGATATGGCAGTGGATGAAACTGGTGCTGGTAGACGTGGTCAAAATAAATTTAGAAGATATGGTGATGAAGATGAATTAGAACAAGAACAAGAAGAAAGAAGAAAACGTATAGCTTTGGATAAGGAATTTAGATATTTTGCTGACGCCATTGCGGAAGCCTCTAATGGTTTAGTATCCGTTGAAAGTACGTTTAGAGATCTGGGTTTCCAAGGTGTTCCCAATAGGTCCTCGGTTTTTTGCATGCCCACCACAGATTGTTTGGTGCAATTGATTGAACCACCATTCATGGTTGTTAACTTGGAAGAAATCGAACTTTGTGTACTTGAAAGAGTTCAATTTGGCTTGAAAAACTTTGATGTTGTATTCATCTATAAAGATTTCAATAAGCCAGTTACCCATATCAACACTGTTCCGGTGGAATCTCTAGATTTCTTAAAACAGTGGTTAACCGATATGGATATCCCATACACAGTCTCTACAATCAATTTGAATTGGGGTACAATTATGAAGTCTTTACAAGAAGATCCTCATCAGTTCTTTTTGGATGGAGGTTGGAGTTTCCTAGCTGCTGGCTCTGATGATGAAGCATCTGGTGAAAGTGAGGAAGAAATAAGTGAGTACGAAGTATCTGATGAAGATCCATCGGATGAAAGTGCATACTCTGACGAGGACGACCTTTCTGACGAAGACGCAAGTGGCAGCGGTGAGGCAAGTGAAGGTGAAGCAGAATTTAGCGATGAAGAAATGGAAGACGAGGATGACTTGAGTGACTAACAAAAAAGAATCAACGGTTAACATTATTTATATCATAATTATATATATTATATTTCAACAAAACACTCGTTGTATGTAGCCAACTGTATCATAGTGTTTAATAAATAACCTTACTATTAAAATCTACTGATCTAATATAAATTGTCTAAATTACAGTTATATAAGGATGATATTTATAAATCATACAACAAAGGAGTCTTCGTTTGAGGAACATGATCATATGAAAGAAATGAATGAACTATAGAATATAAAAAGTTTTGATTTTTCACTAACCCCTCAGAAAGTAAAAATAAAAACCCTAGCATAATCTTTAATGGTCATAAAAACCAGTTGGGTTGGAATTCATACCAGCATTCATCAACATTAATGGTTGACCATTATTGGAATTATTCTCAATAGTAGCCTCTTTAGCTAACTTTTGAGAAATTTCATTGATTTTATCATTCTGTTCTTTCTTGATGGAAATTTCGAAAGGTCTAATAAAGTCATCCAATCCGTTTAACCAAGAAAGCTCAAGAACAAAATCATAATCAATTAAATTGTAAGCTGTGTACAACAATGCAATAAAAGCCTCATTGTTACCAATATCAACAAAGTAGGTTAGTAAGTCTTCGACAACCTTTGAATCCTGAGAAATGGCAGCTGTTTCAATAGCCTCTTTCCAAAGCTTTTCCTCCTTCAAAATGGCTAAACTTTTGGTCCACTTCTTATTTCTACGATATAGCAATGCACCTATTTTTTTGAAAAAGATCAAGTCATGAGATTCCAAGTGTGCTGCAAGATCTAGTTGATCAAATTTATCATAGGCATTCACTGCATCCTGTAAAGCCTCATAATCTTCTTCTTCAATCATTAACTCGTGGTAAGCTTCGTTCACGACAGAATTATTCTTTGGTAAAACATTGAATAAAAAGGTTTTGATCAATGGTAAATTATCAGATTTTGAAAAGATTTTTATCGTTCTTGGAATATCTAATCTTGGAGTTAAAGTAGATAATAAATCTACTAATAATGATGGATGTTCGGTAACATAGTAATTGATAGCTTTGTAATAAATCTCTAAATTAGCAACTTTTACTATGACCTCTTTGAAGTAATCATGATCAAAGCTCTTGCCTGACTTTTCAATCATTGTCAGAGCAGCATTGTCCCACTCATCGTAATGGGCATATAAGAAAATCAATTCTGACCATAAATGTGCACTTTCAACGACTCTAATAACTTTTGGAATATTCAATCTTGACCAAAACAATTTCAAATGTTCAAAAACTTTTGCACTATCATACTTAACATATAAGATTGCTAATTCAGTGAACATACCCATGTGAGCTCTTTCCAAACCGACACCAGATTCGAATAAAGAGATTAGCTCTTCGAAATAACCATTTTTCTCGTATTTTTGAACCAAGTCATCTAATTCTTCAGCATGAACAATCAAATTCAAACCACAAACTTGTGCTAATCTAAACTCTTGTTTCTCAATACAAGCGTCGTTAACTAGCTTCCATACTTTAATATTTGAAGCTTTTCTAGCAGTGTCCACAGCGCCTTGATAATCCTCTAAGTAGACTAAAGTAGAGGCTAATTTAGAGTAATTAGAAACTGCACTAAAACATAACTTAGCAGCTTTGTAGTTTTGATTTTCCAACAATTTATCACCAACGATATCTAATTTTGCAGAAGTGGAACCTGCTAAAATATTTTCAATTTCGTTAATCTTGTCTAACTTGGCATAACATAAAATCAAAGAATTATCAATAACCGATTCTTTCAAAGTTTTCCTTGCCATATTTAGATATGGAATTAATTCTTCATATTTACCTGCATGTTCAGCAATTTCAATAACATTTTCATAATTGGATGGCTCGTTGGCTTTTATGTAAGATTCAATAGCTTCTGGGATTCTTAAACCGTCTAATTGAGCAGTACCTAACTGAGCCCATAATTCAGGGGTGTTAATTTTGTCAGCATAAGTAGCAGCTCTATCTAATGACATGATGTCACCAACCAAGACTTCTAAAGCTTTACCATACATTTCATGCTTATCATAGATTTCGAAAGCTTCCTCCTTCAAGTCATGCTCAATACAAAGAGGGGCGATCTCATTAGCGTCATAATTCTTTAACTTCTCAATATAAGTTAAAACTTTAGCTGGTTCATATTTAATGGCAGAAAGTAATAATAAACCTTGCAAAGCAACATTGTCATTGAATGGTGATGGTTCAAGGATGATTTTTTCAAGCAATTCAATTAATTCCAATTTCAAACCAGAAGACATAAAAGCTTGTACAGTAACGGATACAGGTTCTGGATCAGTCAATTCTGGGATACCAACGTTGATAACCGATTCGACAAGTTGGCGCTTGTGAACATTGTCTGCAACTAAAACCTTACTCCACAAAGAAATATCTGAACGTTTTAGTAAGTATCTAGCTTGGTATTTGTACATAGTGTTTTCGTTGGTAATTCTAATCAAGTCATCATCATTACTACCTTTTTCATAAGCAATATAAGCTAAGTAAGGATCTCTCTTTTCACAATAACGACCAACGTCTAAAGTATCATACTTATCGTTTTCTTTCAAGAACTTCTCAGGGGAGTTATTAGAATCAATATAAATTTTTGCTAAAGCATTGTAAATAGCTTGATCCTGGGCACCTTGTTCTAAGGATTTTTCCAAATAAGGTAATAGTAGCTTTAATTTGTTGCGCTTTTCGACTTCTTCAGTTAGTTCATTCAATGGTACTTGACCTAACGCAGATTCCAACAAGTTCTGAATAAATTTCTCGTCACAATCCATATCAATCAAAGCACCGACAACTTGGGCGGTTTTAGATGGATTGACTTGTTGGACGTATGTTTCAATAAATTTTAAGTTTTGATTCTTATAAAGATGCAAAATCATTTCATGAACAAAATCAAAACGATCACAGACAATAACAAATGGTAATTGGTCTTCTAGATTGATATCCTTCAAAAAGTTTTTCACTCTCTCTGGATCGTATATATTATTAGTTCTCACAATCCTTTCGATTTCGTTGACTTGATTCATTTTAGCTGCAGCTTCAATATATTTATAAACTACATCTTTGTCCTCAGTCAAGTTGACTAAAGAAGCTAGGTAATAGTATAAACCTTCACTAGAATTGTATTCTTCGAACAATTTGATTAGAATTGATGAACCGATTAAATCAGAGTACTTAGTAGCAACTTGGACCACAATTTGAAGATTAGCTTGAATGTTATGATCCATTAAGGCTTTTAAGCACGTTAAACTCTGTTCGACGTTTAATTTACCGAAGAAAGCAACTAACCAATCAATTGGCAAAACGTTGGTATGGACAACGCATCTCTTCAAGTCTTCAATATCGGTATAATTTTCCAAAGCTCTTTGGAAAAGACCAGCCTTTTCTGCTAATGAAGCAATAGTCGGCTTATCATAGTGAGAAAAGATATTATTACCTAAAATTGCATCGGCAACTTGTGGAGCATGCAATAAATTGACTTCAAGAACACGGGTTTGCAGATAACCTTGATCTGGGGTATCATTTTTCAAAGCATCCAATAATAATGAAGTACCTTGTTGAATGTGGTTCTGAGAAAAGAATAAATCGGCAACTTTTTCAATATCCAATTCATGAGAAGTTTCTGGATTTTGTAATAAAGAGATAGCAAATTCGGAGGCTCTATCTGGAGATGAGCGAATAATAGTGGATAACAATACCAAATAGTTTGGTTGGTACGAAACTTTTTGACAGTATGGCAAGATTTTGTCAAATTGTGATAATTCAGCTAAACATGCAACGACCTTTGCATGAGCATTAGCTCTCAAGTAACAAGCTAAAGCTAAAGTTGTATCAAATGGTTTAACAATGTCACCTAACTCTTCGGAGCACTCTAATTTATCCTCCTTCAACCATTTTTCAAACAGCTGTTTTCTATCTTGTTGTAGAACAGGTCTAGCCAACTCAATTGTCTCTTCTTTATTTAACTTTCCTTTATCTAAAAGAGTTGAAAAGTATAATAGGATAGGAGATATAGCTCCTGGTGCAGCTTGGATATTTTTCAATCTGTTAATTGTGTTCGAATTTCTTAAACTTTGTGAAGAGGCGGCTACTTTAGCTGCATTTGCATAGTCACCACTAGCAAGTAAAGACTCAAATTGCTTATTGAATAAGTCGTCTGCACCTGGGAAACCACCTCTCTTAGCAACTGATAAAGCTAAATTGACATTGGCTAATTTTTCCAAGATATATGGAACGATTTGGTCTCTTGATACTTCAACAGCTAAAACTTGACCCTTTTTATTGATGCAGGCAATACCGTCGTTATTATTATAGGCGGTTGATGTGAAGACAGATTCAGCAGTAATTCTGTTTACAAATAAGTTTGTACCTGTTTCCAATTCATATAGATGGATAAAACCATACTTGGTCAAAATGTAAATGATACCATATCTCTCAGAAACTTGAACAGAAATTGGGAAATCATTAGTAGCATCTGGAGGAAAAAAAATATCAGTGGATTTCTTTTGGTATTGAGTTGGTAAATTACTATTATGATCGATCTCAATAATTCTTAATTCACCATTACCAGTGGTAACATTTCTGTTACCAGTAACGAAAACTTGAACTGTTTCAGAACCGTTACCTTCTAAAAGAATTTCGGTAAAAATAGCTACATGGCCATCAATAACTTGTGATACGTTACGGTTCTTAGAGTATAACTGAATCTTACCTGCAATTCTACCATTTTCCTGTAGTATACCAACCAATGCAAACCAATCTTGTTTCTTGTTACCGACAATGTTAATAATTTGCGTATTATTTAAAGCAGCATTTCTTTGTGTTAAAACGGTTGGTTTTCCATTAACATTACCATCAAAAACATTCAATAGATAAACATTTCTTGCACTAACTAAACCCAAGACATCATTGTTGATCCATTTCCAGAAGATCACTGGCTCCTCTAATGTAAATGATTTAAGTTTAGTTTTGGTTTCTAAGTTGAAAATTTGAACAATGGTACCGTTAGCTCTAACGGATATGACCATTTGTTCTGGATGCATAATTGCGGAATCACCACCCATATTTTTTCTGGTAATTTCATTATTTTTATGTAGATCAACAATTGCAACAGAATTAGAGCTACCATCGGGCGAAGCCTCTCTAATAGTAACAAAATGATCACTTTCGAAAGTAGTTGATCTAAAGTCTAATGATTGCGTTGAAATACCTAATGAGGTTAAATCAACTAGCTCCGTGAATTCAATAGGTAAATCACTCATCTTGAATTACTAAATCACAGTATTTGTGCAAAATGTTTCTGTATATGTTTGCTTTTTTTCTTGTTATCTCTGAAGTTCAAAAAAGATAGTTTGGAAAAACGTAAAAAACCTAGAGGTTAAAATACTAATCGAAACGATACCTTGTTCTGTTTAAGTCTAGTTAGTCAACTAAGATGGGTTAAAATAAGTTGAATTTTTAAATTCCAATGAGAGGGGATCTTAGAAAGTAAAAACCAAAATAGGGATTAATTTAAGTGTTGTTTTGATAACTTTGTGTTTTCTATGAAAGTTAGAAGCAGACTTCTTGAATAGACTAAACAGAGATAATACAATAAGTCAATTGTTGAATAATTCGTTCAGAAATATTTGAATTGAACTGACCTTCTAGACTAATTCGTATTTTAAAAATCTACAAAACGTTTCAATACCCAGAAATCAATTTCAAAATTAAAAATTTCGAGAGATTATGATAAAGTTGTCAAAAAGTAAGTGGACGTTAACCGGCACGTCAAGCATCGTGTGGAATGATAAATGCGTTTTAGGGCTTACATAGCTTAGGACATTGTTTCAAAAATTGCTCAACCCTTAGTTACTTTTAGCCCTAAGTGCAAGAGTGACAGAATTTCCCAAAGAAGAAACACTTACCGAAAACACCCACTAAGCCAAAAAAATCGGATTTAAGAGATGAGAATGCCAGACTTTCAGAAAAAGTCCGAACGTCCGAAATGATTTGTGAAATTGGAGTAAGTTTAGTGACCCCAAATTTCATTTCTAAGCGGCTAGAAAAATATAAAAAGGTATAAGCACCTTAACTTTCAAAAACATCCTTGTGTTTGGTTGTTATTAATTTTATTTTACTTGAAATTTTTTTTTGTTAAATAAATACTAATTCTCACTTGTTCAATTTCTGTATAAATTTTATAGAAGGTATTACTCGTAAAGCAATATTATAGCATAAAATGACAAGAACTTCGACAGTTAGAGAGAATGATCCAGTCTTTAAACCAAAAAATTTGATTCAAACGGAAAGACTTGATTCAAAAATTCTTACAGATCAAATTAATCGTTTTTTAGAGTCTACTACTGAAAACCAGAAATTGACTCATAAGCTAATTGACGAAATTGTAAATGATCCAGTTTTGAAATGCACGACTAAATATTACGACTATGAAAAGAAAGAGGAAAGAGAATTAACGGCCAAAAAAATTAACAGGTTATCCTTGTATATGGAAAATGATATTAAATTAATGCAAAAACCGGAAAAGGGTAAAGATTTTATCAAGTCCTTCCAAACGGATCCCAACTCAAAACAAATTAGCAATCAGGATTTATTTATTTTTGACAAGAGAATGTCTCTAGTGGCAATGCTAGATCCGCAATTGAGTACTCGTGTTGGTGTCCATTTGGGGCTTTTCGGAAATTGTATCAAAGGTAATGGTACTGATCAGCAAATTAGGTATTGGTTACAAGAGCGCGGCGCTATATTTTTGAAACAGATTTATGGTTGCTTTGCCATGACAGAATTGGGTCATGGGTCTAATGTTGCCAATTTACAGACCACAGCAACTTACGATTTGTCAAATGACTCCTTTGTGATCAATACACCAAATTTACCAGCGACAAAATGGTGGATTGGTGGTGCAGCAAACTCTGCAACTCATTCTGTGGTTTATGCAAGATTAATCGTCAAGGGTAAAGATTATGGTGTGAAAACATTTATCGTACCATTAAGAGATCCCTCGAATTTCCAGTTATTACCAGGTGTGGTCATCGGTGATATTGGGAAGAAAATGGGTAGAGATGGTATTGACAATGGTTGGATCCAATACAAAAATGTTATTATACCAAGAGAATACTTATTAAGTAGATTTGTGCAAGTCTTGCCCACTCAAGATGGTAAAGATGTCACAGTGAAGATTCAACAACAGTTAGATCAAATATCAGGTTACAGTGCACTATTAAGTGGTAGAGTTAATATGGTAATGGATTCTTTCAGATTTGGTGCCAAATTCGTTACTATTGCTACAAGGTACGCTGTGGGTAGACAGCAATTTAATGTCATTAAAGATGATGAGAATGTCAAAGACAAAGAGGAAAGTCAATTAATTGACTATTCCCTGCACCAATTTAGAGTACTACCCCAACTTGCTGTTGCATATTTAATTTCTCCAGCCTCCTTTAAATTGATGAACACATACTATTCAACTTTGAATGAATTGTACGTAGCATCCGCAGATTCAAACAAAGATGAAAAAGCTCTCAAAGTTGTTAGCGCCAAATTGAAAAATTTGTTCATATCCAGTGCAAGTTTGAAAGCCACAAATACATGGTTGGTGGCACAATTAATCGATGAATTGAGACAGTGTTGCGGTGGCCACGGGTATTCTCAATATAATGGGTTTGGGAAAGCATACAATGATTGGGTTGTGCAGTGTACATGGGAAGGTGATAATAATATTTTGTCATTGACTTCAGCAAAATCAATATTGAAAAAATTTGTCGATTCTGCAACAAAAGGTAAGTTTAATGAAGAATTAGATATGGATGAATTTGAATATTTAGACCCAAATTTCATAAGAGAAGTGTTTACCAATGAAATTGAAGCTACTATTGATGATAGCGACCTATTGTCATACCTAGAAGTCTGGAGCATTACACTGGTCCAGTTTCTCGTCTACATCGGTAAAACTATTCAAAGAGTTAAGGACTTTGATAAAATTACCAAACTACTAGTAACGGTTTCTAAATTCCATGCAATTCATTACATGTTGAAATCATTTCATGAAAAACTAAATGATAATGAGCACAAGGTTGTTGAAGATGAGTTGACAAGAGAATTATTGTGGAATGTTTATAAATTATTCTCAGTTTATTTTATCGATAAATATTCTGGTGAATTTCAGCAGTTCAAGATTTTGAAGCCTAATCAAATGTCTAACTTAATTCAACCAAAATTGAATGAATTGCTAACAATAGTAAGAAAAGATTGTATCAAATTAACGGATGCATTTGAATTACCTGATTCGATGATAAACGCACCCATTGGTTATTATGATGGTGACATTTATCATAACTATTTCAATACTGTCTTGGAGAATAATCCACCGGAACCAGATGGACCAGGTAAGCCACCATATCATGCTACTCTAACTTCAATGCTGAGTAGAAATTTTGAAAACGAAGGTAGGTTAAATGGTTCCAATGACGCGGATACATTGGAAAAACTTGGCAAGTAAATCAACTTGTTGCTTTTGTTGCATTATTTATATTCTAGATTCTCATTACTCTCTTAAATTTATATTCTAAATCGAACTGTTATATATGAACAATCATAGTTAAACCTGCTTCTTACCGGTATATTATTCCATTATTCAAGCAATCGGATATGGACATCACGTTAGTGACTGACCTCTTTTTTTCCTTCTGTCTTTGCTCATTGGAAAAAAATCAAATAAATTAAAAAAAAAAAAATGAAGTAAACATCTTGAGCCAAAAAAAAGTATAAAGATTAGAATTGACTTGTTCCTACAAACTTTTCAGAGCTATTAATCTTACTATTTTTTTAATATTTTGTGAAATGGCAGAGTCTGAATTAAGGGAAAGAAAGCATGGTGATACTTCCAGCGATGAAACCAGCTCAATTGAACATGAATCTATAGATGCTGATAAAACCTTAAGTAGAAAAGCTTCCAGCATCTTCAATTTAGACACATCACCGCTAGCACCCCCTAATGAAAATGATATTGCTATGTTTACAAGTGATGCCTATCATTTCAGTATGATTAGAAATTTACATATGGCTGATTTCATCACTATGCTGAACGGCTTTTCAGGTTTCTATTCAATTGTTAGTTGCTTAAGATTCACTTTGACTGGTAAACCACACTATGTACAAAGGGCGCATTTTTTTATTTTCTTAGGTATGTGTTTTGATTTCTTAGATGGTCGTGTAGCTAGACTAAGAAATAGGTCGTCACTAATGGGACAAGAATTAGATTCATTGGCTGATTTAGTTTCATTTGGCGTTGCACCAGCTTCAATTGCATTTGCCATTGGATTTCAGACTACGCTGGATGTCTTTGTTTTGTCGTTTTTCGTTTTGTGTGGTATTGCAAGACTAGCTAGATTTAATGTCACCGTCGGTCAATTACCAAAAGATAAGAAGGGTAAATCTAAATATTTCGAAGGTTTACCAATGCCAACATCCTTATTTTTAGTCTTTAGTATGGCAGTCTTTGTTGCTAAGAGTTGGATTTTTGATAATATCCCATTGGGTATTGTTAGAGAAGGTAAATACTTTGAATTTCATCCATTGGTATTAATATTCTTTATTCATGGTTGTGGGTTGATCTCTAAGAGTCTAAAAATTGGCAAACCATAATATAATTCATATGTTGAATATAACTATTAATTTATTTTTTATCATTTTTAATTCGAGTCATCATAGAAATAATATAGCTAGCCAGTGCAAAATTATATAATTTTCAAGAATTTAAACTATGATGAGTACATCAACGGCAAATTTTTAATTTTCGAGACCATTTTGGAAAACCGTTTGAAGAACCTTATTTGGATTGAACAAGACTCCTGGACGGTATTTTGATGGTTTTAAGGACTTTTCCGTGAAAATTCGAGAACTTCGAATAGACTAGTTCTCTATAAAACAAGAACTTGTGGAACTTGTGGAACTTGTGAACTTCTATTTGATGTTAAAAGAAAAAACCTTGAGTGGAATAAAGTAGAACGAGGTGTATATACAACAAACCCTAATGTGTTTTTGTCCTATTTAAGTAATTTTCCATGATTTATCAGCAGTCGTTAAGCTCTGGAACGTTACTCCCTACTTATGTTGAAAAGTGTTGTTGTCAATAATACAGTTTAATAGGGTATCAGATAACTGAGAAAAAGTGTTGAAGCTAAATTGAAGATGGGCTTGATGTGTGCTACAGAAAGAATGACTATGACAAAAGGTTATTTTTTTTCTACAAAAGATGGGTTTTTTATTTACACCTTGTTGTCTTAAGTTATTTATTTTGCTACTGTCGCGCGAATTCAAATAAAATTATTAATGAGCTTAAATATAGAAAGCATATTTTGTTTTATAGCTTACATATGGAAATTCCTCCTACAGAAATAACTTCGAATTTTGCAGTTGTCAAAAATAAGAAAGAAATAATTAGAATTCGTAAAATATGCTCAGTAGTGACCTGATTTCTAGATTAACTTTTTATACGATAGTGGAAGATATTATTACATCAGATTTAGCTTTTTTTTGTCTTTCTTTGATTCAGAACAAAATCAAATGTTAGCTATAGCTCGGCTCATTGAAGTTGAATATTGGCACAGATATTTATCAAGATTTGAATGAGATAATCATTCGAAGAAGTATTTAAAAAGCCAAATATCAAAACGGAATGGGATACTATATGTTAATTGAGGTAAATTTGATCCTCTAGGATGAGCTACCTCCAACGAGTTTTGGGATGCAAATCAATAATTTTTATACGAAGATATGTATTTTCGAAAAATAGTTCGATATAAATACAAATACATGCTCTCAACTAAGAGTAACATACTAGCAAACGTACAAAAAATTCGATTAAACTTAATTTGCAGCAAGAAAATTTTTGAAACAATAAAAAAAGTTAAAAAAACAATAATGCCATCACCTAGAATCGAACCAGGGTTTCATCGGCCACAACGATGTGTACTAACCACTATACTATGATGGCTGTTATTAATTTTTGTTAAATGCTTTAAATATTTAAGTAGATTAAATAAGCATGCTTTACATAAATCGAGGTTACTATGGCTTTTTGGAAGATATGAATAATTTGAGCAAGCATCAATCATATACTCTAAGCTTTGTCTTATGGAGAAATATTTTTTAGTTAGTCGGATTTTGTGAAAAATCTGCGCTAACTTCTAAGAATGAAAAATGTTTTCGTTTGTTATATGTCAGTTTTATATATACTTTTAATATAACAGCAACTTCCAATAATAGTTCTAATATGAGTAAACTCAACAAGGAATCTGGCAGCTCCTACGACCATTAACAGACTTTTCTTTCCTATTCTGCTTTTTGGCTGTCTCTGATAAAAGACTGACTGAAAATGACTGCATTATGCGACACAAAGTCGTTTCAACCAAACTTTCCACAACTCGTTAGTCTTTACAAGTTATTGGTTATTTCATGTTTTAAATTATTACCCCATTTTATAATTCTAATTGAAACAAGCTAGTCATTTCGTGAAATTACTAGCATAAGTAAGTTATGAATGAGTGATTTGATTTATTTAGTGAAGTTGAAGAACAACTTAAGAAGCCTACTATGAATAAACTGCTATTCTTAACCTGTGATAGCCATTAGACTTTTTTTTTCGGCAATTTATACGATCTAGGTTAGATGTCAACAGAGTCACACCTTTTTGTTTCCATCTATCCGGAAAAACGTTTATTGTTTTCCACAAGTCTGTAGATTTCCCAATTGTCCATTTTTCATTTTGTAGTTGGTGGTTTTTATGCCGCTGAATTGACATTTCAAGATTCTTTTCATTCGTATTACAATCTATGCGTTCTATAACAATATGATTATTTGAAGTTAATGCTACATTCGCCAAAATCTCCAGCTTCATACTGTCGAAAAAAATGGAAAGTTAAGCCCTACTGCTATAGTGAAAGTGTTTTCAAAAATTTGTAAGTCATGATGAGTACTAGAACTACCTTCCTGAACTTGTAACGTACTGTTATTATCTGAGATTTTCCTTGTATTTCCACAATAAACAGTTCATTTCACCAGTCCAACCGACTATGATTTGTTCCATATCATTATATTTTTTATTATTTAGAAAATTTAATGACGAATATAGGGCACTGTTACCATTATTATCATAATCCTTAAAATGAGCAAGTTCTTCTGATGTGGGCTATGTTATCAGCAATTTTCGCTACATGAACTGGCTCATTTTTACAGATTCGCAGGGGTCGCCGATAAAAGCAATAGTCCAGATTTCACAAAAGAACATAAACGGTATGCTGTAAAAAGCTTGAAACTCTTTTTAATAATCTAGAACTGCTCATTAGATCTGAGATTCATTTGTTTAATCTAATCTATCACTTCTTATTTTGAATTTTTACATATTTATGTAATTTTATATTTAATTTTGTGTAGTTCTCTGTCCTTAGATACCAAAAATTCTCTGTATCTTCAATATGCGCATCAAAAGTTAAGTGCTTCAACTTCAGGTTGTATAGAGTCAAGTTGAAGTCCCAAACAAAAATTTTCATACTCGGGATTGACCAAACTCTTCATCGAGCTCATCTTCTGCTTCATCTTCTGCTTCATCCTCAACGCTTGCATTGCTCAATTCATATTCTTCCTCTAATGGTGTAGGATTCTCAAGATGATCAGCCCAAGTAACTGTTTTCGAAGTATTTCCTAATTTAATATATGAATATGAGCCGAACATACTCTTCAACTGTGGCTTGATAGTACCTTTATATTTAATGATAAAAAAGGATGATACCGCTATTGCACAAACAGAAAGAAACGCAATAAAAGCATGCAGGCTTCTTATTTCATCATTTTCTTCATCATTATCATCTTCTTCCTCTTCGTCACTTGTCTCACTATCGCTATCACTTTCTTCTTCATCTTGATCATCTTCATCTAGGTGTTGATGCTTTTCTTCATTTTCTTCTACATTGTCGTCTATATGTTCATCATTTTCAACGTTAGAAAGTGAGCTACTAAACCCATCATATGGGATAGACCCGCTTACCAAAATATCCCTTTTATTATTTTCCTCTAACAGGACATAATCCAAAGATATATCTACTATACCTCTACTAATGTCACTTTTGTCATGCGGTACCATATGTGAAGCATTAAAGACGCTAATAAACGTTAAGTTCTTGTCATACTGTACAAAACCAGCTGCTTTGTCATTATGTTCAAAGTCCCTATAGAACCAATCGTATTCTTGCACATCCTCCGTGAAACCCTTTGATCCACCCCATTGCATATTATCAATCATATCTAAAATACCTTTATTGTTGCAAATTAAATCCTTGTCTCCATTGAAAAGAACAATCTCTAAACCATTTTCCAGTAATTCTGGAAATAAACTTATTGATGGCTTTAGACCTGCATTCTTCAGATTACCACCTATAGAAGACCTACATTCTTGCCAATTAGAAGACCATACCGGATTGATGTGTAACGCATCTCTCACATTATTTCTTGAAAAAAATTTACCAACATTGGAAACATCAACAGGCCAATTCATACCACATGACGGATAGGAATCCCTTAGTTCGTAGTTGTAAACGTTAATACAACTCTCAGCTAGATTACTGCTTTTTTTCCTAGTGATCGCTAATAACTGGTTAATAATATCATTACATTCTGAATATTCAAAGGATGCGTCCTGTTCAGTTAACACAGAATTTATTTTTTTTTGACAGAGTTCATGAACCCGTAATAGTTCCTTAAATGATGGAAGTGACCTGTCAACTAAGTTATTTTCCATTGCAAACGGAAGATAGGATAACGATTGTGTTGTTGGATCAATCCAACCATTACCAATCAATAAATTACGTAAATTGTACACGTCAGCACTAGGATTATTTGCAGTTGAAGTTATATTATTGGTATTAGAAGAAGTGCTAATGTTTTTATTATGATCTAAAATTGCTTTAGCGAAATAGGGAATATATTGACCAGCATAACTTTCACCTGCAAGAATAATTTCTCTATCAATTTCTTCAGGAAACAAAACAAAGTATTTTTGAAGAAATTCTAAAAACCTGTTAGAGACATCTACCAAATCATCTTCGTAAAAGTTATTATTTTTCAATGAGGAAAAACCAGTGCCGATAGGCTGATCAACAAAGATCAAATCACCTCTAGTAATCCACGATCCATTATTGAGAAAAGCCATACCTTGATCATTAATTCTTAAAGGTCCAGATTCTATCAAAGCTCCATCCATTGATGAACAACCTGGACCACCATTTAACCAAAAAATCAGCGGTAGTTTGAAATGATTATTGTCATCATTATTTATTTTATTATGAAGTTTCTTATCTTGAAATTTCCAAAAAAAATAACCAAAATCACTGGGGTATTTATCCTTATCCTTTGTCTTTAAATCATCAAACATTGTAGACAGATGGCCGGCAAACATTTGAGGTAAATCACCTTTGTATTCATCTTTATTTGCCCAGGTTAACTTTTCTGGATCAACGATGAAGTCTTCTTTCCTTATTTTACCTTCTGCAAGCTCAATAGAACTTAATAATAAAGCTAAGACTAATATTCTCATACTAGCTGACTTAATCTTGTCGAACAACAACTAAAGTGGCACTTTATCATTCTGATTCTCAAAAAGTAGTTTTTCATTCCGGATGACTTTAGCCCTATCCGGATATCATGAGGTCAAGAGTTTCTTTTTCAGTAAAACCCTAATGTAAACCTAAAGGGTTTTAATAAATAGCCCTAATACGCCGATCCCAACATTTTTCCAAAGAAGCCCTAAACCATAGAAAGTTAGGGTTGCAACATCTCTCGAAACGTTTTTCCCGAACAACAAAATTCTCCGTTTCTAACCGAAGACCGGTCATTGAAAATTTAAATTTGCAATTAGTGAGTCACTTGCAGGTATCACTTATAAAAAAGCTCAATTTATCCAAATCATCCACTTGTCACTTTTTTTCTCTAGATTGAAGGGTTCCAAATATTTGATTGTATAACTGACTAAAATCTGCATCCTTTAAGTTAGGACCTAATCAACTATTCCGGTACATAAAGGCGTTATCTTTTCTCGATATCGTATATTGAAATCTAAGTTGTGCTTTGCGAATAGCCCAAAATTATTATATATCTTCAGGTATCCTACCAACACGATCAATAATTTTCTATGACTTTACCAGAAGCTAAAAATTTTACACATTTGTTCTCAGATGAGACTAAAGCACGTAAACCATCACCATTAAAGTCGTGTATTCATCTTTTTAATGAACCAGATCTGGTATTTCTGGGTGGTGGTTTGCCATTATCTGACTATTTCCCTTGGGATAATATAACTGTGGACTCTCCAATGCCACCTTTCACTAAAGGTATTGGTCAACCAATAAATAAGGACTGCACTACAATTTTCGAGTCAAAATTCATGAAAGATTCAAAGGTTACTGATGGCGATATTCCATTAGCTAGAGCTTTACAATATGGGTTCTCCGCGGGTCAACCAGAATTAATTGAATTTTTAAAGGGTCATACTGAAATAATTCATGATATGCAATATTCCAATTGGGATATTGTGGCAACTACCGGTAATACTAACTCTTGGGAATCTACACTAAGGGTATTCTGTAATAGAGGTGATGTCATTTTGGCAGAAGCACACTCCTTTTCTTCATCTTTAGCTGCTGCTGAAGCTCAAGGTGTTATTACATTCCCAGTTCCAATTGATGAACATGGTATCATTCCTTCTGAATTAGAAGCGATTTTAGATAATTGGACTAAAGATGCACCAAAACCAAAATTGTTATACACTATCCCGACTGGTCAAAATCCAACTGGTTCATCATTATCCGAAGAAAGAAAAATTGAAGTTTATAAAATTGCTCAAAAGCATAATTTCTTAATTATTGAGGATGAACCATATTATTTCTTACAAACTGGTAAATATGTGGCTGATAAACAAGAACGTCAACAATCTAAGGCTGATACTCCAATGACTCATGATTCCTTCTTACAATCTTTGGCTAAAACATTCTTATCTCTCGACATTGATGGTCGTGTAATAAGAATGGATTCATTCTCGAAAGTTTTGGCACCTGGTACAAGATTAGGTTGGATTACTGGTTCCAAACAGTTACTGCAAGCTTATATTTCTCTTCATGAAATGACTATTCAAGCACCAGCTGGTATCACTCAAACTTTAGTTGCTGGTACCTTAAATAGATGGGGTCAAGATGGTTATTTAGACTGGTTGATCCGCTTACGTGAAGAATATACTATCAAACGTGATAATGCAATTGATGCCCTTTTCAAATATTTACCAAATAGTCCTGCTTTCAAAATCAATCCACCTATTGCTGGTATGTTCTTTACTGTTAATGTTGATACTTCCTACCACCCAGAATTTCAGAGTAAATTTGGTGGTGATGCGAAGAAAGTTGAACAGTATATTTACGAGAAAGTTGTTGAAAATGGTGTCCTGGTAGTTCCAGGTGCATGGTTTATCACTGAAGGTGAAACAGTACCATCTCAACCAAAGGAATCTAAGAAAGTCTCAAATCCAAATGTTGTGTTTTTTAGAGGCACATATGCTGCTGTCAATAAAGATAAGTTAGTGTTGGGTATTCAAAGACTAGCTGACACCTTGAAAAAGGAATTTGCTTTATGAGCCTGAAAAGTCCGTACACTTGTTATATTTTTGATCTATCTAAAAGATTTGCAAATACTTCAAACAGTTTACTAATTCATTTTTGGATTGATTGATAATTAAATTAAATCGTTCTCTAAATGATTCTAGTTTATACCTAAATTAATTTTTATATAATACAATACTGAAGAGCCCTGGAATACAAAACCAATATCTTTATCTCATTTAATCTCGTAATGTGATCAGTCATCTCCGTCTTCTCTGTTTTCATCTATGGAATCTAAAATTTCACAATTTGGATGCACAACATAGACTATGTCATTGACACTAGGTTGACTTTCTTCCGTACCATTTTCATCCAAATCTTGCCTAGTACCACGAATTTCCATAAGAATTCTATCTTTAACTAATCTTTTCAACACTTTGAAAGCTAGCTTTCTTTCTTGCCAATATTCATCTTCTGAGTTCAGATCATTTTCTCTCTGTAATAAATACCATTCGACAATTTTGGAGGCAGACATTTCTGGACGTTGATTCTTTTCAACTTCTGCAATTTTATGAACGATTAAATTCATCATAGAGACATACTTATCATAAGCAATGGTAGTTTTTTGTCTTACTTGGTTTTGGGTATCTCTTGTTATGTGAATATCATGATTTTCAGTATTGTTATTATTCACATTGCCAGCTGTATGACTGATCGTGCTTTCATCATTATTTTCTTCCACGGGATCTGGAATTTCATTATCTACTTCCGCATCATCTATTTCAATATCATCCACATCAACTCGAATAATACTTTGACGTAATAAGTCATAAGCTTCCGCAACAAAAGCAGGTGTGATCTCATCAACACAATTAGCTTTGGCAATCGCTTCCGACAATCTAATCATACTTTCTAATTGTCTTACAGTAATTCGGTAACTAGATCTACTATAGCCTTGAGCATCATCGTTTCTTAATTCTTTATATTTGCTGACCAAGAAGTCACGCGCTTCTTTTGACAAAACTGGTTTGAATGTTTTGGCGTATTTTATATAACGGCGCAGTTGCTCAGCTGTGTATGGAGAAACTATTGCATCGTCACGTTTCATGTGTAAGTCGACAATATGCGATGCTAATTCTGTGTCAATTTTCTCATTACAGTCATCTAAGATAACAAAAAACAAGTCAAATCTAGACATAATTGGAGCAGACATGTTCAGATTACTTCTCAAGGAAATTTTTCTATTATATCTTCCACCAGTCGGATTAGCGGCAGCCAAAATAGATGTTCTTGCGTTAAGTGTTGCATGGATACCAGCTTTAGCAATAGAAATCGTTTGTTGTTCCATAGCTTCGTGGATAGCAACTTGATCAGAGATATCCATTTTGTCGAATTCATCGATACAACAAATACCATTATCTGCCAGCATTAAAGCACCAGCTTCAATCGTGTAGTCACCTGCCTCTTCATCTCTAACAACTGCAGCAGTTAACCCCGCAGCAGAGGAAGCCTTACCAGATGTATAAACTGACCTCGGGGCGAAACCACAAACATATTTCAGGAACTGTGATTTTGATGTCGATGGATCACCAACAATACAAATATTGATATCCCCTCTTAATTGAATACCTTCCACTGTACTTTTATGAACACCACCAAGCATTTGTAGTAATATACCCTTCTTGACAGCCTCATGACCAAAAACAGCAGGTGCAATCGATCTGACTAACTTGTCATAAACATGTTCATCTTTTACCATTTCTTTCAATTCATTAATCTCATCAGCATTCAGACTATTCAAAAAGAGTTCTTGATCTTTTTCTTGATCATGATATACATCATTTCCTGAAATACCAGCAGCTATTTGAGCTTCTGGTGAAATGTTTTCAGTTTCAGATGTATTGATATTATTGATATTTGATGTCACACTGACCACATGGCATGCTAGAAAACTCATCTTGTAAGTTAAATCACGGACACCTAACGAACGTAACCCTGTCACACCAGTATTTAATCCTTCAGTAGTCCTTGAGGTATTTCTGGTATCCAAAGATGAAGTCGGTTTAACACCTGGTAAACCTATCTGTGAAATGTCAGGAACCACGATATCAGTACCAGTAAATCTACACCTATCGCCAGGTTTAGCTCTTTCAACACAATCACCTCTTAGAATGACATCTAAAGTACGTGGCATTGAACCATTAGGAATTTCGTTAGCATTTTCTTGAATTCTAGCCTTTTGCCAATCTAGAAACTTTGATCTTGCAACGTTTAAAGTCCAAAATGCTCTATTTTCACATGTAGGGTTTGGACAAAATGTCGGCTCTGTATATTTGAAAGCCTGTTCGACATTATCAACAATTGCACGACACATGTCACACGTGAAACTAGCTTTATATAATTCGGGTCGAACTTCAGAAGTTCTAGTGACGGTACCAGAAATTGTTAACAAAGAGCCAATTTTGTCAGATTTTATGTCACGAATTCTATGAACAACAGGTAAATTGAAGAAACTGATTTGAAATACCCTTTCGGTTTGATCAGGTGAAGTTGAAGCTGTTGTAGTTGATTTAGTAGCGTTGACTGATGTGGAACCATCGCCTAATGAGGAACTTTGTAAAGTGTATTGGGAGTTGGGCTGCTCCTGTGGACCTCCATTTTCTTCAGGTCTATAGACTGAATTATTGGTCAATAATAATTCAGGTGCATATTTTCTTATGACTCTTTTCAAACCTCTAATCAAGAATGGTAAAAATCTATAGTATTGTTCTGAAATAGCCATAGCCAAAGCACCATTTTCTCTTTTAGCGATGTGTGCATAATCAATATAAATCGTGCTCAGGTCGTATGCGTTCATAAATTGAATTTGAGCTCTATATATGTTCTCTTGTTCACCTGTTTGCAAATTGGTCTGTGTAAAATCATCTAAAAATTGCTCAAAGGCTTCACGTACTTTCTCACCAGTAACATCGTCAACTTTTTTGATATGATTAACCGTCCTTCTTTTGACACCTTGCATAGGAAGATCTTCATTATCTGCAGGATCAGAGTTTTGTGGTGTTTCAGTTACATCGTTATTTTGTGAACTAAACTGAGAAAGCGCAATATGACTTTGTTCTTGCGGTTGAGAAGAGCTTGGAAATTGTATTCTGGAATGAGATTCAGGTTCAACACCGGAGCTTGAACCAAATCCTTCACCAAAAGAAGAAGGTGGAATAGACAAGCCATTTGTCCTGCCGGTATCAGCATTTATATCTGACGGAACTTGAGAAGACATCTCACTACACTGTTTGAATCTTACAATTTTACATTTGAATTTTCGATATATTTTTTTCATCTCGTTTACCCCAAAGGGAAATGATATTAAAAAAACAACAACATTGCAATCATAGCTAGTTCTAATGTTAAAGCTCACGCCTGCTATTCTTGAAGTTTGTGTTACTAGTGGTATGGAGCTTTCTTTTTTGCCCTGCTATTCTTGTTTCTTTGTTGAAGTTGGAAGGCTTTAGTACTCGATTTTAGGATGAAGTATACCATCCACAATCATGATATTATCTACCTGATCAATAATATTACTTTATGTTTCTACAAGTTCCAATTATGAGGGATTGGTTATCCCGTCATCTGGCTTACTGAGGTACCACAATGTAGTAGTGTATTTCCATGAGCTCATTAAAAAATGATTAAAAATGCGCAAGCCCGGAATCGAACCGGGGGCCCAACGATGGCAACGTTGGATTTTACCACTAAACCACTTGCGCTAACATGTATTTTGTTGTATAGCGTAGTCTAGCAGTGGAAGCGCAAATCAGGAATATCTTAGGAACTAGCTTATTCAGACGGATCTTTATGCTAAATAATTAAAGTACTACGGTGTTTGTGTGTGTACACATAATTACAAACAAATAATAAGACAGTAGTGATCTAAAATGGTAATATCAAAACATTAAGTGAAAATTTTTTACCGTTTCTTTTTATCTGTCCAAATCATCAATTAGGACAGAAATTATTTTTATATAAATAGTACAAACAGAACGTTGTTTCCGACAGTTCGTTCATCATTAATTCTTTATATATTTTCTATATTTATTTTATATAGACAGCGACAAAATATATTATATTTTTATTTTTACATTAAGGTCATAATTTATAATGAATTCTAACTTTTCAAAGATTAATGATGAACACTTGTCTGAAATAAATGGTTCTTCCCA
>JAMSGM010000038.1:0-106383 GCA_030462875.1 Grigorovia humatica | reverse complement strand
TGCAGCTTTTATATTAATTCGAAACAGCTTTGTGGCTGAAGCATTACTAATATAGAATATTCTAGACTTGTGGAACACTATAATTTCTTATCCAACGATGATAAGTTGCATTCTTTAATAGTCAGTCATAGAATGTTCTAGCAACTTCTATTAAGTTCTTTTATGGAAAATGTATTTTTAATGTTCTACAACATTTGGCGTAGAAACGCAGAGTGGTGTTGACGGAGAGTATACGTAGATTAGAAATGCATCTTAACTCCGATTTGGACATGATAGAATAGTAATCTTGTTTGCACTTATCATCGCCATATTGTTATTATTCTACAACATTTGGGACAGGTTGTACTTTCTATCTGATACATTAATTTACATAGCAATAGTATATTTATCTGCTATTAACGGTAGTTGCCATGTGATTTTAAAGTATTAACAGCATAAAGCAAGGAAAGGTAAAACAAAGAAATGTAATTATTACAGCTCTCTTGCCTTGTGTATATCTTCAAAACTGATTGTTGATAACTAAAGGTCATTGACAGTAACAGGCTTATGAGACATTTCTTTTGTGTATTTGATAGAAGTAATTGTTTATTAAAACTAGTTATACAAAATGTAAATCTATATAATTTTCAAAATTTTATTTTTTATTTTTCCAAAACCGGGAATTCAAATATTGAAAAACAGATCTATATTTAATAGTGTGGTCACTATTTCCAACAATAACAAAAACGTTTATATTCAACACTTTCTTCTAATGTCAAATAAGACAAGATAATAGGCATTCATTTAGCTGGCAAACAACCGCTGATTAAAAGATTATCACGTTGATCCTTTTTTATTTTCAGTATGAATCATTTCTACGAAGCTGTCGCACATGTAGTTTCGTGAAATGAAGTCATAAATATTTTGTAGCTGTAGAAAGCAGAGAAATATTGCAGCTCGCTACACACTATCCACAAGTTGTGTTTTTCTTAGTAGCAGTTACTCATTTAAATCCAAAAATAGAGCTTGTCAAATGATTATTTCATGAAGATTATTTACTACCATTATTTGGTATGCTTTCGAGGTCATAATAAATTTTCACTGATAACAAAATTGGGGGGTATGGGGGATGAACTTGGAGTAGTAGTCTTATAGAATATAGCTGAATTATGGTATGAGACAAACATATTCATATGCTCCGACAAGTACAATGTTTGTTTCTAGAGAAACAGAAATTCAATTTGGCGAATAATTTAGTCTTACTTCCCAGATTTGAAGACAAGAGAAACAAGGGCTGGAGAGTTACAAAACGTATTCGATACTTCAGGACGGATGGTAGCAATATATATCAATCTCGTAAAAATATGTGACAACAAGAATGGCATTAAAAGATTGGTTCGCCATGGTAATATCATGGGTTATCGTGCACTTTCTCAACTTTCTGAATTGTCTCCTCTAAAGAAATAAACTTCGCCAAAACAGTGCGATACTTGTGTGTTCTCCAAAACATGATTGGGGAAAAAGGCCTGAATTCAATGTCAGAGCTTCATTAGGCCTTCCTTTCAGGTTGACATTTTTTGCATATATATCCTCTAAATATTTTGGGGACTTAAAGTAACACGTATTCTAGAGATAGCTTTGGTCTATAGCATTTTCATGTGTTCTTTACAGGTCTCCTTTTGGAGAAACAATGTATGCCCTGCGACAAGTGGATGGTGTGTTCCCGTTGAAGTGGGACAAGACACATGCACTCGCTCTTGCCACGGCTGGTACGGTCACTACATTTCCCACTTACCGGCCGGTGTTGCAAAAATGCGAAACTTTTGTGACTGCACCACCCACACACCCAGCGCCCGGACAGCCGGAAAAACCTTCGTTGGAAAACGTCTTCGAATAAATTTGATTCTTGATGGAAGATTCGGTGTAACATTGAACAAACCAACCAGTAGACAAATTGTATGTATAGCGTGCCAATAACGTATAGATTTGATCAGTATTACAGTATTGGTCAAATTGTAGCTTTCGTTACAGAAAGAAACTCCAGTTTCTAGCTTTTTTTCATTACCAAACCGAAGTACTAACAACAAGAAAACAAAAATATGTTATGAATTATATCAAAAAAAACAATGAAATATTGGGCCAGTTTGATTGATTATAACCCAGGAATTTTGTTTAGTAATAATCTCAACAGTAGTAAAACATGCCTCCAAAAGTTCAACTTTCCAAAGCCGCTAAGGCTGCCGCTGCTATGGCTGGTGGTAAGAAATCTAAGAAGAAGTGGTCCAAGAAATCCATGAAAGATAAGGCCGCTCATGCTGTTATCTTAGATCAAGAAAAATATGACAGAATCTTGAAGGAAGTTCCAACTTACAGATATGTTTCTGTCTCTGTCTTAGTTGACAGATTAAAGATTGGTGGTTCTTTAGCTAGAGTTGCTTTAAGAGATTTAGAAGCTCAAGGTATTATTAAGCCAGTTTCTAAGCACGCTACTCAAGCTATTTACACTAGAGCTACTGCCGAATAATTTCGTTGACTAGAAGAATAGAAGAAAAGATTTTTGAGAATTTCCTTGAATCTTTATTTTTTTCTCACTCAATAAAATTATTTTAACATATCCTCAGTAAATATAATAATATATATATATTTATACTTCTTATATATTAACCGTACAAGAAAGCAAAAAACAAACAAAATTCATAATAGGAATTATCTTTACCTAATTGCAATGAATTTAACATCACAGTTATGTTTTTGATTTTAACTTAAACCTTGTCAGCTTATCTTATCTTCTTGTCATTCTGAGTATGTTGAAGCATAGTCTTATATTTGAAGAAAATGAATCTGTTTGTGATATTGATAAATTTCTTATATTTTGGTGGTACTTTATCATCAAGTTTTTTCAATAACCTTAAACAAGAAATTTGTAAATAAGTTGCAAAATTTAATCTTATCCAAAAGAAACCTAAATATAATAAGAATAAGAAACCAGAAGTACCTTTCTTTAGCAATAATGTATCTAATAACAGGACAAATAATAAAGAAATTTCCATATAACTTAAAGCATGTAAAAGATGTTTATTTTGTTCACTCATATCATCGAAATTTTTCACATCGTTACCATTCCATTCATCTTCTTTGTTTAGGACATGGATATAACTAATGATAAGAAATGGTATCATTTTAAATAAAGATTGCGTATTGGTGATAATCCATAATACTGCAATCCCCATATACTGGAAGGTAAAACTTCCTAACAAATCGTTCCATGAGGTTGTAGAAGAATTGATACCTTCCTGTCTGAGAGTAACAACTCCCGATACAATTGACCCAATTAGCGCAAACTTATACCAAATAATGGGTATATGACGTAGAATAGAATGGTACCAACGTGTACCTTTAATCAAAGAATAACTTTTGTTTCGTGTAAGAAACAAAAATTGCCATTTCCTGTATTTCCAAAATAATAAGCAGTGATACACGTAGGTGATACCATACAATGCACCACAAACTAAGCAAATGTAGTGACCAAGGATCCATATTTTCTTTCGTAAAACGTAGGGGTCCATTCTGACCTTTTTCTTCCTTTGAATAACTTTCATGATGGATGGTGTGTGTGGTATATATGTGTTTAGCGTCTCTTTCCGTGTGTGGAGCTTGCCGTGCCTCGACCGTACCCGCTGTAGTGCTTACTGTTGATATTGTTGTTGTTGTTGTTTAATTGCAACGTTCACTTCCCTAAACAAAAAAAAGTTATAAATTCAATTCTTTTTTTCTTTCATGGCAACTCGATGACTTTGCATTCTGCCACTGAAAGAACACATATCCTGACGGATAGAGCCCCTAGTGGAGTCCACTCACGTCTCGATGCTGTCTCCTTGTGTTCTGCAGTGTATTGCTACGTATTCTCCGTTTTTTTCAGTCCAGGTGTCTGTCTGGGGCTACATCACAGAACGCTGTATGCCTTGCTCGTACTTTTCTCTACCACAACTACTGTACCTCTGGCTCTGCAGTATGTAAAAAAGGTAGACATGTAACAAGGGATAGTCCACAACGTTGCAGAATACTCTCAGTATATTTCTGCGATGAGGTAAAAATTTCAAATATATAAAAGTTCGTTTGAAAAGAGTAAATACAAGTCTTGCTGCAGGATGGCCAACTCCAGGTTCGAATACACACGTTTGTTTGAAACTCACGATACAATCTTACCAGAATGCTACATAGTGGTGCGTATAGATGGTAAAAAATTCCATGAATTTAGTAAATTTTATGAATTCGATAAGCCAAATGATCAAAATGCCCTAAGATTAATGAACGCTTGTGCGAAGAATGTCTTATTAAAATATAAACAAGATGTCATCTGTGCATTCGGTGAGAGTGACGAATATTCCTTCATCTTGAAGAAGGACACTACTCTGTTCAATAGAAGAAATGATAAGTTATCCACTTTATTCGTTTCATTATTTACTTCAAATTATGTTATGCTTTGGTCAAAATTTTTCCCAGAGAAACCATTACATCATAAACATTTACCCTTCTTCGATGCAAGATGTGTGGCGTATCCTAATTTGAAAAATGTTAAAGATTATCTATCTTGGCGATTTGTTGATACTCATATCAATAATCTGTATAATACGACATTTTGGCAGTTGATTCAAGTTTGTGGGTTAACACCCCAAGAATCTGAACAAAAATTGTGCGGGACCGTATCATCTGAAAAGCAAGAGATTCTTTTCAAAGAGTGTAGTATTAACTATAATAATGAACCTGAAATGTTCAAGAAAGGTTCATTGATCAATAATAAAGGTGATATTTTGCATATTGATGTAATTAAACATTTGGATGATATATTTAAAGGTCAATAAAATTTTAGTATTATGTAAAATGTATTTATGTAAATTATTATTCATATATAACTAGTATATATAATGCATGTGTGGTCAAAAAAGAAATTTCATTTTTTTCTACAGTTTACTGAATGAGAACTGGAACAGAGTAGGTCAAAAGGTGAATAGTATAACCTGACGAGAATCATTTCAAATTGCAATCCCAGACGGGTTGTAAGATTATTATTAATTATTAAATGAGGAAATTCATAATGGAGAAAAGAAAATGGCAAATATTAATAACATCAACTTTCCATTTGTTATAGTGTTTCGCGTATTCAAATATTGGTAACATTTAGTACCCTTGGTTCATTATTATCGCTATCTTCATCACTGTAAGTGGAATTGTCATCTTCAAAATGATTATTATTACTATTATTTACAAAATTGTTATAGTTATTATTTTCTGTATTAGCATCTTGAAATTTTTCATTAAAATGGGATTGATGATTCATCGGTAGGTTAGCATTAGCTCCAAATTCGTCACTCATAGAAAGACCAAATTCATCATCTGTACCATCATTATAATCATAATCATCATCTGTTGCATCATCGAACATGGAATCTTCACCACCGTGGCCATGATACGTTGAAGAATCACTATTGAATCCAATATCATTCAGAATTGGTGATCCATTATGTCCTTTGTTTTTAGAATTCCTATGTGGGGTAGCACCAAATAGTTTATACCAAAATGTAACAAATCCATTATTACGATATGTAGTAATAATTTGACCATCTGAATCAATAAAACTTTCATGTTTCTCTCTAATACAACACCAATAAAAGATTAATGACAAAACAAGTAAGATAGGCACACCAATACCGACGCAACAACCAATTACTATATTACGATTTTTTTTGCTTAATCCAGTATTTTTAGCAGTAACTTTATTTGTATCCATAGCAGTTTGTGTAGCGGAGACAGCAATTGTCATATATAAATTCGATACAATAGTCTCACCATTGATGACACTCGTCACAAGTATATTAGTAGTACTTTGTGTATTACTTGTGGTAATGAATGTACTTGTTGATTGGAAACTGGTAGTTGAACTTGAGAAATGGCTTGAACTACTTGAACTCGATATAGTGGGACTAGAACTAGAACTAGATGGAGACGTAGACGTAGACGTAGTACTAGAAGAAGAAGTAGAAGTGGACGTTGAACTAGATTTGGAAGTGGTGGCTGATCTTGAAGATGTGGTTGTCTCTCTTGCAGATGTGGAGAAGAATCTTTCTGATGGAGTTAAAGATATAGTAGAAGTAAAAGAAGACACTCTCAAGGTTAAGCTGCTGATATCATTTAATGTGAAACTCGAAATTGCAATAAAAGTGCTGCTAACTGCATTAGTTCTACTTGTGGTAAACGGATTTAAAAAAATGGATGATGTTCGCAAAGAACTAGTAGTAACTGGTATTGCAAAAGAAGAAGATGTGCTGTCTGTAGTTGTCACAAAGGGATTTGGTGATGAAACTATTTCAGAAATTGAAGTAGTCGTTAAATTTGTTGTTGGTAGAAGAGTAAATACTATGCTTGACGAGCTACTAGAAAGGAAAGTTTGAACTGGCAAATCAGGAATCGAATTGAATGTGGTGCTGAGATCAGAAGCTGGATTGTTATTTGCAAAAGAGCTGAAAGTCGAAGATTGCGGTACTATACTAGATATAATTGATGTACCTGTAGGTGCTAGCAAAGTTGACACAGGATTTTGATTAACTGTTGTTGTTGGTTGAAGTTGAGCACTGATATCTGTTGAACTTTGTAGATTTTGTTGTTGTGACAGTATTGGCTGTTCTGTTGAAAAGGATGAGATCCCCTGAAGTACGGTTGAAGTTGTTGGAGCCGTACTTGTTACTATATTGTTGCTATTTTGTATTGATGAAAATCCAAGCACTGAAGAAACTACATTGTTTGAGTCGAAGTTAGAAGCAACACTACTAGCAACATTATTATTATCATTATTATCATTATTATTGTTGTTGTTGTTGTTGTTGTTGTTGTAGCTACTTTGTGCCTGTGAAGCAGTTGGAGGCACAATTATGCCCGTATCGTTATTTTTGTTGTTGTTGTTGTCATTAGCACTACCGTTATCAGGGCTTATCACGTCCTGCGCCAGAGCAAGTGCAGACAGTAGAAGGTAGCAATACACCGAAATCAACATGGCACCCTTTAAAGCTTCTGTGGGACCGGCGGAACTCGAACTGCTTGTATTTTATATGGCAGAGATTGGAAGGTAATCTGCAACATACGATGTATAAATAGCATTTTTTTTCAGGAATTTCCATTTTGGAACAGCTTGATGGATATGGGAACCTTGCATGGTTGGAAAATGGGTATACCGCCATGGAGGCTCGAGGAGCCCCGACGGCAACGTCAGTCGGGACACCGTGGTTATTGGACCGCATCCAGGTTATGGAATACTGCCGTCACGTCGTCATTCGCTTGCAAGACACTCAAGAATTTGCGAAATTCATCCAACATCGTATCGTTCTCGAGAGCAATCTTGCTTGATTCTATAGGGACATACGTTATTTCAGTGTCCTCGACGTGGAAGCCCAATGCGGACAACTCTTGCGATATCTTGTTGGTCATGGTGGGTTCACATAAGACTTGGAAACTCTTTCCGTCTTGCTCCATCTTCAAGTCATTTATACCCTCTACGTCAATGATCTTATTCCAAATTTCATCTTCCTCCGTTTGAGGGTCCTTCTGGATTTGTATACATCCTACTTTATCAAACAGATATAAAGTTGGCGAAAGACTACAATTACTTTTTTTAAAGATACTCTTGATTTGACTAGCCGTTCTATTCTTGTTATCTGTTTGTGCACGTATCAGTAATGACACTCCACCGGGCCCGACGCCTTCATAAACGGTCGTCACTCCATTAATATTCTCACTTTTTTGTCCAATCTTACTTATTACATTGTTAATAACCTTCTTGGAGATATTATTTTTTAGCGCCAGCTCGATCATATTATCCAATTTCGTTTGATCGCCTGTCTTAGCGGCAAGAGATATTTGGTCCATGATTCTGTTAGTCACTTTGTTCCTCTGTGAATCGTTCTTCATCTTGTCGTGTTTGATCGTGGACCACTTGCTGTGGCCCGACCAAACCGTGGCAGCAGTTTGCAACTGTCTGATAGCGTGTCCAGCGTAAACTCTGCAAACGCTACGCAAAACAATGGGTACGACTGTATACATGACGGTATCCCTTCACTTTCAACTGGCACTCCCATCTTTTCTTTTTTCATTTCCAGATTAATACGAAAAATTCTGAATATTTCAGTTTTGAAAGGTTAAACAATCCAACATTTGTACAAATAAAGGTAACATGGCTGATAAGAGAACTTTGATGGCTGTGATGGGTGACGAAGACACCACCACTGGGCTGCTGCTGGCCGGTGTGGGTCAGATTGACTCCAAAACGGGGAACAAGAACTTCATGGTTTACGAAGAGAATAAGACAACAGTGGAGGAAATTAGTCATAAATTTACAGAATTCACTGAAGAAAGAGATGATATTGCCATTCTTTTGATTAATCAGCATGTGGCTAACTTGATTAGAATGCAGATTGATAGTTTTGTGAATCCGTTCCCGGCAATCTTGGAGATTCCTTCAAAGGATCATCCATATGACCCAGAAAAGGATTCGGTTTTGAAGAGAGTAAGAAAACTATTTGGTGAGTAATTTAACAAATTGCCCCCAGTCCAGTCCATTTATGAAAGAAAAAAAACCCAACATATACATATATATGAATAGAAAGTGCGATGTAGTAATAAAATTGAAGACCTTTTAATTCAGTCTAGTTTTTGATCATTATTATATTTTCATATATAAAGAGAGATGAGGTAAGTTGTTTCATCCTATATTTATAATTCAGCAGTACATTTAGAAAGAATTTCGATAAAAATGTCGACATGTCTTTTCTCAAAAGTCAAAGAGGGTCTCAAACGTACAGAAGTTTCAGCGCAACCACCAACATTACAACCATTTAATCTTAAAATTCTTAATAATTTATCTCTCTGTGCAGTAGATTCTAAATCCCAAGCAATAAAAGTACCTCTACCTTTACCTCTTAATCTGTTGAATTTAGCTGGATAGTCCGATTGTAATTTTGATAATTTCTCGAAAAGGTAATCACCTACAACGCTAACATGTTCAGCTAAATTATTGTCCATAATTTCTTTCCCAATGCAACCAGCAACCAACATTCTAGCTGGATCACCACACCAAGTGTTAAACTGTCTATAAGCTTTATTTGGAATGAATTTTTCATCATGAAAGAAGTAACCTGCACTTTGAAATTTCTTAGAGAATGTCACTAAATCCACTGGTGGTTGAATATCAGCATATTCGTGACACCACATTTTACCAGTGGCAGCCACACCAGTTTGAACTTCATCAATAATGTAAACAACATCATATTTCAAAGTGATATCTCTTAAACCTTGTAAGAAATATTTTGAAGCATGATTATCACCACCTTCAGATTGAATTGGTTCGATTAATAATGCAGCTACTGGAGATTTCCAAGTCTTGATTAAATTTTCAACAATCTTCAAACATCTATCATCTTCCTTCTTGTTTGATTCAATGTTATCTTCTAAGGGATACTGATAATATGGATATTCAGCTTTGGGCCAATCGAAAGCTGGGAAATCTAATTTATGAATTGGTTTAGAGCATGTAGTGGACCCAGAGGCAAATAATCTACCATGAAAAGCCTTCTTAAAACTTAAAACAGATAAGTGTGGTGCACCAGGTGCGTGATTTTCCATAACTGACACTAATTCATCTTGGCTGAATTCAACATCAAATCCACCTCTCTTCTTTTGCATATAGTACATGAATGCAGCTTTCATGGCTAATTCATTCGCATCAGCACCAGATAACCCACTCCAAATATGTGTTTGACCCTTTGGTGCCACTTGCAAAACTTTCTTCAGAGTTTCATTTAGCTCCTTTGATGGGAAATTACCAGATGCTGGTCTATTAACAATAGCGTTCTTCATTTCTGGAGTGGATAACAATTCAATTAACTTGGGATTGTTATAACCGAGGGCAATGGAAGCAATTTGCGCATACAAGTCCAAATAGATGTTACCATCAACATCCTCAATGTAGTTCCCCACAGATTTATCATAGTCAGCTACAAAATAAGCGGGACGAGCGTCAAATGTCTTTGATAATTCAGTTAGAGCTTCTTTAGTCTTTGGACCAGGGATGTCATCCGTTGTGACTTTGGGTTCACTTGGTTCGTGTGGATAGTATTTACTGCAAATGCTCATTGCTACAGTGAGGTAGAGGGGATTCTCGATCTGCTGGTGCGGCAAGTAATATCTTCCAGGGTTGTTTCGATACAAGGAAGGAAGCATGCAGCACAGAAGGGGAAACGGGGAACCTTTATATATCAGTTTCTCACCGACGCCGTCGCACGGGATCGAACCGTGGACCAGTTCCGCCTCCGTCTTATCGCCCACGCCGGAGCGTCTCGGAATTGCCCTTCTGGGTAACAACTGATAAGATAAGCACCTATCTCGAAACACAAACACATCGCTACCAGCGGAGGCCAAATTTGCACAGGCTGGTCTCTCTCTATCTTCGCAGATCGAACGTGACTGGAAAGTTGTGCTATGCTATCAAGTGTGTATCATCTTTAGCGTCAGCTTCTAAAACTGTTGCTATCGTTATCATGTACAGATAAGCGCTACATTACGGACACACGTCTTCTTCAATCCATATTTCGTGACCATTAATAAATGCATCGTATTCGTTATCTTCCGGATCGAGTTCTGCGGGCTCAATACTTCTTTGGAATAAGCGTCTTTCACCACCACGGCCATCTTTCAAATTAAGATAGTCCACATGGTCAATACACATACACGCTACCACAAAATTCTCTAATCCAGCATCTTCTTTGGCACCATCCACGCCTCTTTGAATCTTATCCAATTTTTCACTCATTTCACTTGTCATTATATTACCAGGCGCTGGTTTCCTATATAATGATTTTGCTGAACGTGATAAATTTTGCCATTCTCTAATAACTTCATTATTCCATTCTAAGCTGTTCGGGAACCGTAATGTCTCTTCATCTTCTCTAATCAAAATACCGTATTTAGCAAGTAAACGTGTATCAATTTGATGGGTTTCATTGAGATTGATGATAAACCATTCACCACTGAATCTGTATTGTTCCCAAGTATCTGCAAAATAGAAACAACTTTCAAAATATTGTCCACTACTATTACTTAGTTTCTCACTACGTATATCTGTATTAAATGTCAAGACATTAGTGGTCTTATCATTGAAAAGAAAATCTCTCAATATAACAGTCCTCACTTTGGGTTTGGGTACTCCTTTATCATTCTCCACTGTAGAAAATTGGAACGTGGTAAATGGGTGTTTTTCCTTCTTGTTATTCTTAATTGATTGTGTAAACAATGGCATCCATGGTGCCATCTGTCGGTTCATTTTATGTTCCTCGATATACAAATTTGTCACTTATTCCAATTCCACGTTTCAAAGATTATTCCAACTTTATTTCATTTTTGTTCGATTTTTCAGCAAGAAAACTTTCGAAACCACTTGAAAAATTTCAACTTAGACGTAAAGTTGATATCACATCTTGTAACGTATATAGGCTCACTTACTGTGTTGTCCCAACGTACTAGTTTGATGTAGTGATACTGCATCAAATTTTTCACACGTTCTGTTTAGTCAGCTCCAATAACTTACTCTAGTAATTTCCACAAAATTATAAGCAGCATCATACACCCTGTTATACCGCAATGATTTGTATGTGGGGTTTTACTATTTTGTATTGTTAGTTACGGAACCGATTTCTCATTTTATGGTTTTGAATTACAGTTTTTATAGGATTTTCCCTATATAATATTGTTGACACTGATGTAATAAATTCCTTGGATTTATCAAGAGAAGAGGTGAGCAGATGTTATGATATTCTTACTGGGTGAATTATGTTAATCATAATATTGTTAGCTTCCAGTACTGGCTCAGCTAAAAGATTCGAATCTTGGATAAACCACAAAAAGAATTAGCATTAAAAATAGATGACTTAGTTATAACTGAGTAAATTCAATTTTCAACAATTCAAAGAACCATGCTATACATACCTATATAAATGATAATATATATATCTCTTTACTTGATTTCATGGGTATTATTCCCTTAATTGTCAGATGGTGTTAACCAATCTAATAATTCTGGTGTAAAATAAGTAATGATCAAACGAGCACCTGCTCTTAAGAAACCTTGATGAGATTCAATGACGATTGTTTTCAAATCTACAATACCCTTTTCAGCAGCAGCATGTAACATAGCAAATTCACCACTGACATGATAAGCACAAATTGGTAAGTCTCTACAAATTTCACTAGCATCACGCATAATATCTAAGTAAAAAGTAGATGGTTTAACAATGATACCATCTGCACCTTCATTCATATCTCTAGTTAAAGCTCTTCTAGCAAGACCTCTACCTGCATGAGGCAATTGGTAATTTTGTCTATCACCTTTACCTGGTGAAGAGCACGCAGCATCACGGAATGGGCCATAAAGGTTCCCACTGAATTTAGCAGCATATGACATCACAAAAGTTTGATGTGCTAAATTTGCATTAATTAAGCCTCTCTTAATTTCATTTATTCTTCCATCAATCATATCACTTGGTGCAACACAATTAGCACCAGCTTTCGCATAATTGACAGCAACTGCAGCAATTCTAGAGACAGAACTTTCTCTATTGATAGTACCATCATCGAATAAAACACCACAATGACCATGTGAAGTATATTCACAAAGACAAACATCACAAATGATGTATAAATTGGGGAAATTTTGTTTCAAAAGTTTGATCGCTTGAATCACTGGACCATTTGGATCATCAGCTGCTGTACCGACAGCATCTTTAATCCCCTCAGCTAAAGGTACACCGAATAGAATAACTGATCTTAAACCTTTCTTCACTAAAGGTTGTAAGTATTGGACTATTTTGTTTATACCAAACCTTTTGATATTGGGTAATGAGTCAATTACTACGTCGTCGTCTGGTTGATCCGATATGAAAAGTGGGAAAATCAACATGTTTTTAGCTAATTGTCTTTCATTTTGCCATTCCCTTAACAATGGGTGATTGTAGCCACCAGCTAAGATGGATGATATCTTTGTTTGCTCAATGGGTAAGAATTCAGCTGTGTGCATTTTTGTTTCAACGAATGGGGAGGGGGGTATAATGTCTTGATATATGTGTGAATGTAAATAGTTATATATTTTTCACTTTGAATCGGCATAATAAAAATATGTATACATGACTATTTGTGTGTTGTTGTTGAATATCTGTCCGAATCGTGGTGTTACACGTGACGGAACGCGATGACACTTTTCAATGTGGACATTGTCCATACTTGACATTTCAGACCCTGCAAGCCACGGGGAACGAGGAAGGAACCACCGGAGGGCAATGCTCCAGGATGAAAAAGCAAGATCTTAAATAGCACACTGGAGCAAGTTCCCTAAACGGCCACAAAAGCAATTCACACAATAGGGGGGAAATGGAAAAGAAACCGTTTTTCCAAAACGGTGCGCCCATCTCCTAATCGGGTTTGACAAACCGTCGATCACAGGCAAGTCGCAGCACGTGACTTGTGATTTCATTTGGGAAAGAATGAACAATTTGATTTACTCTATCTAAAAAAAAAATGAGAAGAGGAAGAAGAAGAAGAAGAATTATAACATTGTTTGTACTATCCCTCAACGTTCGTGAAGTTTGCTGTATGGGAATATAGCTACGTTTAGAAGGGAAAAGTTCGATATGAGAGATTATAAGCTAGTACTACTGGGTGCCGGTGGTGTGGGTAAGTCCTGCTTGACTGTACAATTTGTACAAGGCATTTATTTAGACTCCTACGACCCTACTATTGAAGATTCCTATAGAAAGACGATCGAAATTGATAATAAGATATTTGATTTGGAAATCTTGGATACTGCTGGTATTGCTCAATTTACTGCAATGAGAGAACTGTATATTAAATCAGGTATGGGTTTCCTATTAGTTTATTCAGTTACTGATAAGAATTCATTAAATGAATTATTAGCTTTACGTGAACAAGTTATGAGAATCAAAGATTCAGATAGAGTGCCCATGGTACTGGTAGGTAATAAAGCTGATTTAAATGATGAACGTATAATTAGTGTGGAAGATGGTATTGCAGTGAGTAGTAAATGGGGTAGAGTACCATTTTATGAAACAAGTGCTTTATTAAGATCAAACGTTGATGAAGTTTTTATCGATTTAGTCAGACAGATTATTAGAAATGAAATTGAAAATGTTACAAAATCTGAAATGAGAAATCCAAGTTTAGCAACTATGTCAAATAATAATAACGCTAGCAACAATAGCAATAATAGTAATATCAATAATAGCAACAGCAATAACAATACCAGTCATAATAATATCAATAATAATAGCAACACGAACTTTCAAAATACTAGACATATTAGTACAAGAAATATATCTGTGAATTCTCCAATATCACTATCGCAGGAAAAATTCAAGAATAACATTGACTCAAATGTGAACAGCAATAATCATTTTAATGATAACAACGACATAAACAGTACTAGTTTAAGGAGAGATATTAGTTCAAGAAATGCTTCTAAATTGTTACCCAATACGCAAACCGCAGAAAGAAATGATTCAAGTACAGAAATGAAACACAATAATTTTAGTAACGGGAATAATAACAAATTGAATAGAAAGAATGGTACACATACAAATACTAGTCCTAAGAATAATAACGGTAAGAAGCAAAGTAAGAAAACTTCCAAGAAAAGCAAAAATTCTTGTACCATTTTATAAATCTCTAGACGATTTAATGAATTTTTACTCATACAATTTAGTTGCAATGCGGTTAATATGGAAAAGACATTAGGAAAAATAAGTATTTGAAAACATATATGTTGTAAACTTTTTTTATGTATATTACTTTTCATCATTCTATTCTTATGCATTAGTTAACACTTTTCAATCTTGAAAGGAAAAATCAAAATGGAAGATAGAACAGATCTGGATACTACTCTGAAAACAGGGATCACGATTCAGTAAATCCTGAGATTTTCATACCTTCTGCAAAAATAAAAAGGTATTATATCCCTTTCAATCTCTTCTAATACATTCGCTCTAGGCTTTTGTACGCGTATGCAATTTTCTGATCACGCATTCCACATTTAAGAAAAGTAATACTTTGGACGAGCTCATGTACTTCTAACGCATTGCAATAAACTCATGCGCATCGAAAATAAGTAGATTATGTATAGTGTGTGTCGTTTATGTATAATACAAGAAAAACCAAAAAATGTTGCTGTAACTTGATATAATAGTATTAAATATGAGTACAAAGGTTGCTGATTAATTTAATGAGAGTCTTGCTTATGGGGTATCAATCCTGAAGATATTATTTTAAAAGAATCCAAGTGGGATACTGAAACAACAGTGTATTATTGAGGTATGTAATAAGAAGAATGTTAGGAGAACAAAATTTTGAGCTATGCGGTCTAAAAAGTATTCTTTGGATACTTGATCAACCACCACCGGTGGTTGAGATACATTGTTAACACCGTCAACGTTAGAAGTCATAAGTAATAGAAACTATCTATCTTTTTGCTTAGTCTATCTAAAAACTATATATTTATTATACAACTAATATACAAATAATCAGCTCTTTATATAAAGCTAATTGAGGGTTATCCTGACTTTTAATATAATTTAATTAGGTCTCAGTATTGTTAGTAACTATACACGCGACTTCCGAAAGTCAGTAAAAAGAAACTTGACACTTTCTTTTTCAACATTTTCAACAGCGTAGCTTTCCGTATAAGATAATCCCGTTGGTCTAAAAAATAATATGGACACATCCGGAATCGAACCGGAGACCTCTTCCTTGCAAGGGAAGCGCGCTACCAACTGCGCCATGTGCCCAATGGTTATTGAAGTAAAAGCATTATATTAATACAAACTCTAAATTTTAATTTGCGACTCACCAAAAGGCTGTACGATACACAAAATAATGTTATTGGAATACAAGTACAGTTGATACTATCTAGTGTTGATCTATATTTTAGGATTGGCTTATATGAAAGAAGTTTTAAGTTTTCCAAAGTTTTGTAGCATTCAATGTTGTGTGCTTTCGATTATAAGGACAAGAACACATAGAGGTTTATTTCACCTCTATTATATATAAAGTTGACTTTTTCTTGTTGGTAGCATATTAGTATTAAAGTATGATAATCAAGTGTTTGTAATTAATTAACCGAATAATCTTTCCATATTAAGCAATCATTATTACAACAATGTTAAAGAGAAACTTTACATATGCAGATACTACAAAGAACGTCAATTAAAAAGAACTGATAGTAGCAGAACGGGAAAAAATTACAATCTTATTAAGAACCTTTTTATATCATGATCCGAAAGATGTCTCTGCATTGAAGTTTAAAGATATAGTTTAGGACAGCAGCAGTTTTGAATTTCTAGATACATAGAATAAACTTTTATTTTATCTTTCGATTGTGGGTATCTTTAAAAATAATTCTATTTTATTGTGACAATCAGTAGTTGAGATAACTAAACTTTTGTTTTCTAGTATTTCAGCGTTCATTGAAAAAAGATATATTTTTTGATTTAAAGGTAAATTTTACCGAGTAAATAGCCAATTTAGAAAATTTGGGTAGGAAGAACCAGTATAATTTAAATTCTAAGACATACTGCTCCGGAGTTTCCTTGAATTACCTTAATTTTAATCATATTGTTTTTTTGCTTTTGACTTAAGAATTTTCATGTTTTGTTCATTTTTTAACAGTCATATTTTACAAAAAAGTAAAGTATTGAAATAAATAAAATAGAAGAAAGAAGAAAGAGGTATGAAGTAGTTTATACTAATAAATCATCCTAATTAGTAAAAATCCTTTACCAATTTAAACTTCTGATTTTTAATACGAATAAAAATAAATATATAAGTTCAATTAAATAAATTAAAGAATGTGATCTATAATTAATATCATTATCAAAGTTTACCAAAAACCTTTTAGTTAATGGCATTACCATCGGCTTTCTCCTTCCATGTACCTGCAAAGACGTGTTTAACAAATGCCATCTCATCATTATCTTCACCTGCTTCCATTGTTCTTACACCTGGTGAGAAAGATGTTATTGGTAGAATCATTACATCATCTACTATAACCGGTTTGGTAATTAATGAGAAGAATTCCCAGGGTATAAAATTGAGTTTTGTTAGTGAGCTTATTACCTTATCGAGAAATTTACGTGTTGATTTCAATGAACCATCATCTTTCCAAACGTTATCAATTTTCAAATTATCATTAATTATTAATATGTCATTATTAGTAGTGATCAAATTATTCAAATATTCAAAAATAATATCTGAGAAGATACCTGGACCTGTCCAATTCATTATATCTGAGCCATCTATGTTTTTTTTCGTCTTTTTTTGGTTATGTGGATATTTGCTATCATGAAATCTTTTATCTCTAAGGTTTACATTATAATCATCAATATTATCCAATTCAATCAAATTTTTGAAATTACTTGATTTATCAGAATGAACACTATTCAAAGTTGTGGATGTTATATTTAGAATTAATTCTCTTAAAATTGGATGACCAGGTTTACTTTGAATAGTCCATTGACAAAATTGAATTCTACGTGCATACCAATCGTGCCAATCAGGTCTATCTGGATCAGCTTCAATACCAACTATAAATCCTGGTTCATTAATCTTTCCATTTTTATTATTATTTAAATTTACCAAATCAGTATTTTTATTATAGTTACGATAATTTATGGGATCTGTTGTAGTATAGATATCATGCAAGAATGTTTGATCCAGGGAAGGTAATTCATTTAGATTCTTTAGGGGAAAAGTATCCATATCGGAATATATACCACCACGAGCATATAATATTAAATATCTGAAAAAATCTGCCTTTAGTATGATAGCTGGCATTAATTCGAAAGCTTCGATGATCAATGGTACAGAGCCATATAATTCTTTTAAAAGGGGTAACATTTGATCATCTAACACTAATGAATAATGCCATTCCTTGGGATCCATATTTAACCAATATTGATGATAACCTTTCAAAGATGAATCAAAATTTTTATCACTTGGACCATTTTTCCAAGTTTGCCAAATATTTCTTGGTATAGATTTCTTTGGATGATATGGGAATTGTAAAGTTAGTTGTTGACGTAAATCATACAAATGGTTATGGTCTAGTGTATGTTTATTGTTCAGATTTGTTTGTACAGTAAGTTTCTTTAAATTGATGTGATTTACATGAGAAGTTGTTGGTAAAAGATCATTGAACTTTTTCCATTGAAGTTTATCCCATTTGAACTGATCCATCAATTTTGCTTGATCATAATGTACCCAAATTAGCCAGTACAGCACAAAGACACAAAACGAGAGAATCTTTAATCTGTATTTCATTATTCCCATGTGAAAATTGGGGAATTTCGATTTCGTCTTTGCAGAATTAATTTTTAGGAATATTGTGAAAAAAAAGAAAGCCCTCAGCTTAGAGAAGGATGTGAATGTTGCTATGGCAAAAGTGTCTTTTTGTTGTTAGTGGCCCATGTAATGAATGGACTTTCTGTCTTTGGAGGTTCCGAGCCGAGCGGTGTAATATATATGACAAAAATGGTGAAATTGCTGCCACAACGAAACGTTCTACGATGGAGGAAAAAATGGTCGTTATCTGGTACCTGGAAAAAAGTCCACTAGGCCCCATTTGGGCTATTTTTAACTTTGCGCCGTATCTTTCTTCGCGTCGTGGTTTCCGCTGCCCTTCTGGCCTGGAGTCTAGGCCCTAGACCTCTGCGGCAGTGCAAATCCGCAGAGAGCTGCTACGGCCAATGGGACCACTTGATGTCCCCCTAGTGGGCTCCACACTTAGTCCAGACAGAGTATCAGCCAGTTGGAATTGAGGATCCACTGGTCTTGTCAGCTCCTCTATAACCTCCGTAGTGTAACCTAGCTTACTGGCTGAAAGTGCACTGTGCAATACACAGAAGTCCGTTGCAAGACCAACAACGTAGACTTCAGTGATTTCCTTTTTCTGTAACAACTCATGTAGTTCAGTGTAATGGTCCTCCCAAATATCGTTGAATGCTGAATAGTACTCTCTGTCCGAGAACATCCCCTTTTCGACTATCTCAATTGGTAATCTGTCATTTTTGGCCTCGTTCTTATTTATAAAGCTTTGTAAAATTGGTGTCAATTCAGCACCATGCGTATTCATGACACAATGTTGGGGCCAAAGTTTGCTGATAACTTCCTTACCTTCATCTTGTGGATCCCGGTACGTAATATCGGTGAAAGCTGCCGTATGATGAGTATCTGCAAATGAAATATGGTCAGCAGGGTGCCAGTCCTTGGTGAAAATGATAGAATCCCAAGGTTTAGTCTCAATTAGTTCAACTATAGGACTGATTATATCTTCCGCATGTGGAACCGCCAGTGACCCTGTGATAAAATCATTTTGCATGTCTATGACTAGTAATGCCCTCATTCTTTCCCCTTTCTCAAACAATCTGTTACCAACTTTCCCGTCTTCTATATAGGCAGACTATATAAAAAGTAAACTATATCAGTCTTATCTATATTGCTGTATATATCAGACAAAGTTAGCCCTGTCCTTTGTGTTTCCTTGTGTGTTGGTGTTGAAGTACCAGAACTTGGTGGATTCTGTCCAAATCTTTATTTTTTTTCCTCCTTCTGATTCCAATTCGATGAAAATGAAAATAAAACAAAAATTACATAGAAATAACAATCCATTTTGAATCATCTCCAGCACCCTCATCTTTAGAATGATATCAGATGCTTGGATAAACGGGTTACAGGGAGAAAATGCCACCTCACTTATTGAGCTGCTAAATTTTTTAGACAGATCTAAAGATGGGTTAAGTAATGAGAAGGAAATTAAACAATGCATCCTAGAGATCTTGAACCTAGCTAAGGACTGGCACTTTGAATATTCGATAGAAATTGAATCCATTAAGAATTTAGATGTCTTTACTGCCATTTGGAAATGTAATGATAAGGAAAAAATCTCTTGGATTGCTCTATTGTTTTGTTTTTTCTCCATTTTTCCTAATTTGAGATCACTTTTGATTAATTCAATCCCTAATTGGGATCAATTTTTGGTTCAAATACCTGATATCGATGACAATGAAAATCAATTCAATCGTAATGACTTGCCCGAGAGAAACTTCCCTGGGTTTTATACAGTTATGGAATCATTATCAATGATTTTAAACAATACTTCGAAAAAAACTAGAGAGGATTTCAATTACCAGGATCTAAATTTGAAAAACGTTCTACTTCAAGGTTGGTTACCAATTTGGAAAAGTTATAGAAATAATGCGAATACTGGGTTATCGTGGTTGCAGTATCAAGAAAATAATCAATTATCACATTTATGGAAAGATGAAATGACTTTACAATTTAGCATCGCCATGTTTAACAGTAGTCAACTTGATATCAACAATGGACAAGTCTTCTCCTATGCTTTTTTCATTAAAAAACTTTGTAAAAAGATACTACTAATAAATCATAACTGGATCGATCCGCAAATCTATCATTTAGCAACAAGGACAATTTTAAATTTCGATTCATCAGATTTGGAAGAAACTGTTAGATTTAATTTGACTGTTATAATGGAAGTAATTGATCATCCAGAATTTAATTTCATTGAAGAAAATAAACTGGTTTTACTGCTATTTTTCTCATTATCTAACTTGATCAATGTCAAAACTAACCTTATTCATTCCATTTTATCGAAAATTGGAACAACACAAACTCTTCTGGCCATGTATAATATGGCTGAATTTTCAATAGCAAAATACATCAATGACTTCCAAAATAATCTAGATATTGTTAATGGATTAACTGATAATATCTCCAAATTTAAAATTCCAAAATGGTTCACAAATGAAATGCTACCACCTATCCCACCAATCTCAAAATCACTTTTTATTTTTGATGCTGAACAAAATTTAAGCCACCTCTCAAATGTTGAAATAATCGGAACTCTTTTAAGATGTCTACTTCTAGTCAATAAGCTAAAACATAATTTACTTACAGAATACTACGATATGTATGAGCACTTGAATTTGATTGAATTAGATTCAGAATGCGAATCTAAATATTTGTTGAAAGAACAATTTTTGCAATTAAACTATATTCCCTTATTTACCACATTATTGACAACTAATCACTTGTCCCATTCACCACTTTTTCAATTAAATTATCTTGGTCGTTTTTTGAAAGAATCAATTCCAAATCAGTCTATAAAAGTTCTTCATTTATTGCTTAAATCTTATGATAACATCGCGCTTTACCATTTTTTAAAATTTATAGACAAAGTTTCAAATCAAAATTTAATTTTACAAAATATATCTATAAATTTATTAAGTGATATTTTCTATTCCAATGAAAGATGTAACATCACCAACATTTGCAAGAAAAATGAATTATCATTACACATTTTAATTGAATATATCAAGAAATGGAATGACGGTACCAGCATTTATAAAGTGTTTTATGATGACTTTGTTAAAGAGCAACAACCAAATATTATTTCTACTAAGACGACACTACGCAACTTGTTACAAGAAGTACCTGATTATGAAGACTTATTAGTAGCTTATGATGAAAATAAAAGACAATCACAAAGAAAGAACAGTGGTAATATTAATGCAAATCTTAGTGTCAATGATGTCAATGATACCACAACGATTAATACCACCACTAATAATACTACTACAAATAAGAATACAGTAACCAATAATACCATGCATAATAATTTAATGAGCAGTACTACAATAAACAATAGTACAGTTAATTCTATCAATTCTTCAAATAATTTTAACTTTTATAAAGAAAATGAACCCATTTCAGTTGGCGATACTCATCACTCACAACATTTGACAACATATATTCCAACTAAGTACGATGCTTATTCATCATCGGTATTTGTTCCATCCGGTAATGTAAATAACAATAATAGCAGCATTAATGTTAGCACGCCGTCATTTACTCCGCAATTACAACAAGCTTTCTCCTACCAGTCTTCAAATTTTATTAACAATAATATAAATAATGATAATCTTCATAATAATCCCAATTGCATGACTAACTCGAATAATAATGGCAGCATTTCAATAAAGAATACAACTAATACCAGTGACTATTCTAATGATTTCCACAATAACTATCATAGTAGTACAAACAATAATCGCATAAATACTAATCAAAATACTAATCATAATACTAATAATACTAATAATATTAATAATATCGACTCAGATAGATCATTTGGTTCAAATTACTCCAATAATTTTGGTTTTACACAAAGTTTAAGTGGTCCATCCCCTGATTTTAATCATTCAACACCTAATACCCCATTAACAAGTAATTCTAATAGAAACTTACTCTTTTCTTCGCATTGGAATGATCATTTAATGAATTCGTTAAACTCTATGAACTCTATGAACTCATCATCACCAATTGTAAATTCTATCAATTCTTCACATAGTGTGCAAGGTGCGAATAAAATTGTCAATACGGGTAAAAATTACATTTTAGGTGGACACAATAGAGTGAAAAATAATAGCAGACAACAATCAATTCATATCGATCAGTTTGAAAATAGTAATATTTAATTTGCATGGTAACTCTTGAAAAATTATATTGATTCGCCGAAAGTAAAACGAATCACATGAATAAGTTAATACAAGACACAAAGAAACAGTATACGCACAACAATTATGAAAATTTTTTGCTTTTTAGTATGTATTTTTCTGTTTTATAAGAAACATGAGACAATATAACGATATATAGTGAATTACTAATCTTGAAACCTGAGCAGAGAAGTTTTGTTGCTGAACGGAAACTGTCTCATCCCTAAGTTAAGCTCTTAGCTATTACAAAATTATTTTTTACTTGAAAATTCCGGAAAAAAAAAAAGTTGAAAAATTTTTGCGATGAGCTCGAATTTTCAGTTATCACCACAATCAAAAAAACGAGCATTAAAAGTTAATAAATGGTGTTAAGATCCACATCAGCTAGTGATATATCAGTTTACCAAGTATCTGGTACGAATGCATCACGTTCGCTTCCAGACTGGATCGCTAAAAAACGTAAAAGATCGTTGAAGAATGATATAGATTACCAAAATAGAGTTGAATTAATTCAAGATTTTGAATTTCGTGAAGCATCCAATAAGATCAAAGTTACACCAGATCAACAGTTTGTTATGGCTACCGGTACGTATAAACCACAAATTCATGTGTATGATTTTGCAAATCTTTCGTTGAAGTTCGACAGACATACTGATGCAGAGAATGTAGATTTCATTATCCTGTCGGATGATTGGACTAAATCTATACATTTACAAAATGATAGAACTATTCAGTTTCAAAATAAAGGTGGTATTCATTATACTACACGTACACCCAAATTTGGTAGAAGCATAAATTATAATAAAGTTAGTTGTGATTTATATGTTGGAGCTAGTGGTGATGAACTTTATAGATTAAATTTAGAGCAAGGTAGATTCTTAAATCCATTCAAGTTAGATACGGAAGGTGTTAACCATGTGGATGTCAATGAAGTAAACGGCTTGTTATCAGTAGCTATGGAAATTAATGTAGTTGAGTTTTGGGACCCAAGAGCACGTTCTCGTGTTGCCAAATTATTCTTAGAGAACAAATTTGATGATAATCCATTTCAAGTTACTACGACTAGTTTCCGTAATGATGGGTTAAATTTTGCATGTGGTACATCGAATGGTTATACATATTTATACGATTTACGTACTTCTGAACCAGCAATGGTGAAAGATCAAGGTTATGGGTTTGATATTAAGAAAATTATCTGGCTTGATAATGTTAGTGAAGAGAATAAAATTCTTACTTGTGATAAAAGAATTGCTAAGATTTGGGATAGAGTGGATGGTCAAGCATATGCTTCTATGGAACCAAGTGTTGATATCAATGATATTGAACATATTAAGGGTACTGGTATGTTTTTCACTGCCAATGAAGGTATACCAATGCATACATATTACATTCCTAATTTAGGTCCGTCACCACGTTGGTGTTCCTTCTTAGATTCCATCACTGAAGAATTAGAAGAGAAACCAAGTGATTCCATTTATTCTAATTACAGATTTATTACGAAAGCTGATGTGAAGAAATTGAATATTCAACATCTTGTTGGTTCTAAGGTTTTAAGAGCTTACATGCACGGTTATTTCATTAACACGGAATTATATGATAAGTTATCATTAATTGCCAATCCCAACGCTTTCAAAGATCAAAGAGAAAGAGAAATTAGACGTAGAATTGATAAAGAAAGAGAATCAAGAATTAGAACATCAGGTGCTGTTGAGAAACCTAAAATCAAAGTCAATAAAACCTTGGTGGATAGATTATCACAAAAGCGTGGTGATTCTATTGTAGATAAAGTTGTTAAAGATGATCGTTTCAAAGAAATGTTTGAAGATGAAGATTTCCAAGTTGATGAAGAATCATATGATTACAAACAATTGAACCCAGTTAAATCTGCAAAGGAAACCGATGAAGGTGCAGCCAAACGTATCAGAGCCTTGACAGCGGCTGAAGAATCTGATGAGGAAAGAATTGCCATGAAGGAAGGTAAAGAATACGGTGGTGAAAGTTCTAGCGAAAGTTCTAGTGAGAGTGAGGATGCACCTGATAGAGACGAAGTTGATGAAGATACAAGGAAGAAGATACAGAAACAATTGAAGTCTATCGAACGTAGAAAGAGAGAGAAGGAGGCTAGTGACAAATATATAAACGAGTTGAAATTATCCACGTCCTCTGGTGGAAGCAATAAACCTGGAAAAGTCACGTTTGCTGACCAAGTCAATGAACTAGAGAAAGAAGATAGGGCCAAGAGGAACGACGACAGTATATTACATCGTAACCATCGCGGTGAAGCTGAGTTGACGTTCGTTCCCAAGAAGGCCGAGAAGAAATCGAAGCCCAAGAGGGTTGACTTCGAGGACGGATCCGACAGTGATTCCGCAGACAAGAGGGACAACGGCAGAACCAAGCAAAGGTACGCCGGCAGAAGAAGCGCCTCGAAGAACACGTTCCGTGGCATGTGATGGCCAGCGCATTCGCATCCGCAGACTAGGCAGGCCTCACTGCATGGGACCGGTTTACCCGCATGTAGCAATAGTAACATTAAGTAGCAGTAGCAATAATTATATATTTTTCAAAATATCAAATCTGGATCACAGGAATATCATTGTGTGATAAGCGCTCTGCTAGCCATAGCTCACATAAGGTTGTTCACACTAAGCTACGCAGAATGGGCTTGAAGAAATTTTTCAAGATCAAACCTCCGCCAGAGGATACGCCCGAACAGAATAGAGAGATGCTGGGTGATTTGGGTATCACGGTGAAAAATCCAAACAAGAAACATAGAGAGAAGTTTGCTGCGTATGGCCAGTTTGCGAGAGACAAGGGCGTGGATAAGTTCTATGCACCAGAGGGCTACGAGCAGTATGCCAGACCCCCACAATCTGGCTCAGAACTTGGCGCAGATGACGATTTGAATCAATCAATCATCGATGCTGACTCAGAACGCCAAACAGAGAAGCCTCATAAGAAGAATGAGCTCTTTGGTAGGAAAAAGTCTGTGCAAAATAATAGAGGCAATGATATAGAACAACAGGATACAAATTATGATCCATACTCTGTATCCACCGATTTAAATGCACCACCATATGGTGCCACAGAAAATAAATATGGCAGTTCTTCATTTAATAATTCCGATCCATACCAAAGATCAAGCGATCCATATAATTCCTATTCTTCCAACAGTAATGATGGCTACAGTAGATCAACTGATCCTTACAGTGCAAAAAAGGATCCCTACAGTTATGATGATAATCCATACTTCAGCAGTAATGATCCATATTCTAAAAATAACGATCCGTACTCTAACAATAACAATCCATATAATTCAACTAGTCAATATTCGAAAAATACAAGCCGAACACAACAGAATGCCACCAACTCCTACGGTATTTCAGCAAATGCCCATACCATTTCAAATGATAACAGTAACGAATTGAACTCATATAATAACACACAACTACCACAATCAAGCAAGCAAAATAGCAATGATGGTAACAACAATCCTTTGTTCTCAAATGATAATTCACGCTCAATGCATCCATATGAAAGCGGCAGAATTAGCAGTACTGCACCAAGAAGAAATCCATCTTCTAATCCATATAATGTAAGAAATAGTTCAAAGAGAAATAGTAATAATGGTGGTGTTGGTATCGCTTCTGGTGTTGCAGTTGGTACTGCTGCTGCTGCTACTACTTTAATGAGTAACGATCTAAGTAATGCTGCTTCTCCTGGTGTCGCATCAGGTAGCTATAATGATAACGTATCAAAAAGTAACACTCCACTCAATAGTGGTAATCCATATGGTTCAATGAGTAACAACGTTTACAATAGTTCTAACGATAATTCAAATCCATATGAATCTTTGTCAGAAAATCCATATGGATCATCCACGAATCTTAATACTAATCCATATGGTGTGTCCAATAATACAAGTTCAAATCCTTATGGTGTCACTCCTTCAATTACACAAAATGGTAGTACATTAAATAGAGTCAATACTACTTTCACAGAAAGAGACACTACTCCTACTGCTAACAATATTGGCTTAATGGAGGTAATGTACGATAACAAACAAGCCAATGATGTTGCCATAAATGATGACTTAGATTTGAATGCCACGATAGATGATTATAATAAAGATACTATTGGTGATGATTTAAATGCAGATTTGAATGAAAGGATTCAAGAACAACAATTTGCACCACAACAAACGTTTATGCAGGAACAACAAGGTTATCCCTATAGTGAAATTGCAAGAGAAGAAGAAAACAGAGGGTTTAAGACATTTGAAGAAGTACAAAGAGAAGAAGAAGAAAGACAACAACAGGAAGAAGAGGAAGCTGTAGATGAACTAAAGCAGCAAATTAGATTTACCAAACAAAGTTCTGTAGCGTCCACTAGAAATACTTTAAGAATGGCTCAAGAAGCTGAGAATGCTGGTATGAATACATTGGGTATGCTTGGTCATCAAAGTGAAAAATTAAATAATGTCGAAAGAAATCTGGATTTAATAAAGATACAAAATTCTGTTGCTGATAATAAAGTGGAAGAATTGAAAAAATTGAATCGTAATATCTTAGCAGTTCATGTCTCGAATCCATTTAATTCTAATAGACGACGTAGACAGCGTGAAGAAGCTATTAAGAATAAGAAGATTGAAGAACATATAATGATGGAAGCTACTAATAATGAATTAGCCAGATCTACCAATAGGATTGAAAATGCAATGAATAGTAATATGCATTCTGATAGTGGTATTCGTGAAAGGTATCAAAGACAAAAAGTTCTTGAAAATGCTAAAAAATATCAATTTGAAAACGATGAAGAGGATAATGAGATGGAAGTTGAAATTGATCGTAATTTGGAACAAATAGGTCAAATTTCAAGCAGATTAAAAAAGATGGCTATATCTACAGGTGAAGAATTAGATGCACAACAAGCACGTCTTAATAATATTGAAAATTCAACAGACGATTTAGATATCAAGATTCATATCAATACTACTAAGCTAGCAGGTATTAAATAGGGAACAGAAACGCTTATTTTTAAAAAAAAAAAAGGCAAAAATGTATTCATTAAAGATATTGTGTATATGAGCGTATATAGATATAAATAGATTTATAGAATTATGTATTTATGGTTTCTCATTTCATACTTCTATTTATAAAAAAAATTATTAGGGTTTAGACGAGAGATCTAAGTATTTTTTCTTTTTTAATTATGGTTTTTTTTTTCTTTTTATTGATGTCTTTAAAAATGCAAAATAGGGTTAAAAAATGAAATTCGTGAGTCATTATGAGGCTTTTTCTGTTATTGTATCAGGTTACCATGTGTCAGATATTGTTGTGTAACCATAATTTGTAATAGTTTTCGGCCATGTTGTCATTAAGGAAACTAATGGCAATTGAGTCTTTGTTGTAACTGAAAGGAATATTAATATTTCTATAAATGGGTAAAATGTTATTGTTGTTATTGATATTATTATTGTTGTATCTATCATTTTCGAATGCGTTAAATTCATCTTGCATGGGTAATAATAATGGTGACTTGAGTATTGCATCATTCACCATTTGGTTTTCAATAGTATTTGAGTCAATGACATGTTGATCATGAACCTTGCAATATTCTGAACAGTATAAATCTTCACTATTTGGATTATCTGATGGGATCAATTTATCACAATTGCTACAGTAATTATTGAAAGCAGCCATCTTTACTTTATCTCTATATAATTGATGATTTATGAGTGAAATTATTTAATACTTTTGTTATTTATGGCGGTTAAAGTTAAGAGCGAATTGATCCGATCTCTTTAATGCATATATGGAGACTTGTATACACTGTAGTTGGTTCTGCCTTTATATATATGTGTGTCTACTGAACTAATTGTTGCACTAAGAAGAAAGTAGGGCAAACAAGCAAGATAGCTTGCAAGGATCGAATTGTTGCAAAAAAAGCAAAACGTACACTTTTATATGCGGCAAGGCTGCTAATGTCACTCACACCTGGATCAACACATCACTTGATGCCCTGTCATTTTTCATGCGAGAAAAAAAGAACGAAGGGCCAAAATCAAAACCTAAAAGAATAAACGACCTCATCGCAAAAAGAAAAGATTTTCAGACGGAAAAACACTGTTGATTTTTCCAGCTGGAACATTCTGGGCTTATTACGTTGAATATTTATTGCTACACATTCGTGCTATATATATTACATATACATCGCCACGTACCGTCTGCCACCATTCTGGCAGCCATTGCTTGTCGGCAGCGGTACAGGGCGGGTTCTGCCGAAGTTTGCAAGGGTCCCGATCATTTCACAGTGAGATCTCTAGGGCAATGCAGTGAGAAGCCCACTGCGAGAACTCCCAACGCGGGACCCTAAGAAACCTGCGTAGTTGCCAGGTTGCAAATTGGCTTTGAAATTATGCTGATAGGCAAAAGAAAAAACTTTTTTCTTCGTACTCAAAGTCAGGCTACAACTCTATTTTTATTTTCCCTTTTCTTTCAGGTCAATTTCAGCCATTCTGAAACATCTATCTGCTGCCCCTCTATTGTACATAACAGTGCTTGTCATAGTAGTTACGACAATATTTCTTTTCTTGGTTTTCGCCGATCAGTTCAGTGGAGGAAAGAAAATGACATTTTTCTGAAGTTTTCTATTTACCTAGATCTGTGTTTTCGTTGAAATCGTAGTGCCCTTCAACGTAAAAATGCTTACAATGAAACAGAAAAATATTTCTTTGTTTCAATCTGTTGGGAATTGTAACTGTAAGGATCTTATTGGAGGTAAATTATTTTGTGTAGGTAAATTATAATTTCTATTATCAAGTTTATTGTTACTTGTACTGTTTTGATTCACAATATTTAGCTGATTTTCTTGTTCATTCTTAACATTCAGAAGTTTATTATTCAGTTCATCACTGAAAGTTGTTGACATGCCCATGCTACTCAACGTGTTCAAATTCACGCCACTAACAGTTCTACTCAATATAGTTGTAGGCGTAGACGTCTTTGATTTTTTTCTAGATAATTCTTGCATATAATCATTTTCTTCTCTTAGTGTATTTGATTTATTAAACTCTATCTCTGAGTCCGTTTCATCAGATTCATTGTTTAAGATAAGATTATTCAAACTCAACACTGAATTCGGCCTCTTTAATTTACTAAATCCATCCATATTTAAAGATCCTAAACCAACGCTACTACCATTAGAATTAGAACTCTTGTATATTTCATTTTTATGAAAGGAATTATTGCTAAATGTATTATTTAACATTTTAATATCAGTTAAAGATCTTGGTCTTGCCAGAACTCTGGTACTGTTATTAAATGGGCTATTCTTACTACTATCTTCAAAATTATTAGAAGTCATATTGTTTGATTTACTTGTTTCAACAAGTGAATCTAAAAACATTGGTCTTAACATTGTCGAACTCCTACTAGAACTGATATCAAAGTTATTATTATTATTATTATTATTATTATTATCATTATTATTATTATTATTTTTAAGATTTCTCGTGTTGCTAGTTATCTTATTACTATTCAATGGCGTCATCATTTGTAGCGAAGATAAAACGTTCAATCTTATTTTACTAGAATTATTGCTACTTTTAAAAAAACTGCCATTGTTTGAGACATTACTAGTATTATTATTACCACTATGTGCATTGTTATAATTATTCAAACTGGAAGTGCTGCTAATACGCATCATATTATTTGCAATAGGTATTGGATTATATTGAGGTAAAATATTCGAAGTATTATTAATTAATGAATTATTGTAACTATTGGAATAAATGTCCATATTAGTACTGACGGGTTGTACAGGAGAAGACAAATTGGATTCTTCAACATCGTTATCACCAATTTGGAACTTAACCTTATCAGTATTATTATTATTATTATTATTATTATTATTACTAGAGGTATTATTATTTAATTCACTTTTCTTCTTTCTACCACGTTTCCTTCTAGGATTTGGATTGGTATGAATCCTTCTATGTCTAGTTAATTCATCACTTCTAGAAAATCTCTTGGTACAACCTTCAAAATCACAAACATGTGGTTTTTCACCTGTATGTGTTCTCATATGTCTTGTTTGATGTTCTAATCGATGAAATGCTCTTTGACAAATGGGACAAACATGGGGTCTTGGTGCATCATCACCACTAGTCTTCGTCCTTGTTGTATTTGATTTCGTAATATTTATGATATTAGGTCCATTAATCATATCATGTTGATTAACTTGAGGCGATGATTCAATGGTATTATGATTATTGTCACTATTGAGATCTTTATCAATAGTCTTAGCTCCTACTATACTTCCCACAACGGCGTTACTCATCTAAAATTCGATTCAAAGTTTCTGTAGGATGGATAGCAAGGACAATGAAAGAAAAAAGCAAGTTTGGTTTATATTGTTATTATGAATTTTTTTATAGATTTAAATTTTAAAATTCCATTTTTTCATTTTTTTTATTTTCACTTTTTTGACCTGCCTAAAGGTGATGTAAATGATTCTACAAAAGGATACAGGAAAATTGCTTTCTCTAAAGCCGACTTCCGTTTGTGGAAACCTAATTTTTCGTCAGAATACTAATTCGCGGGGTCACTTCCCGATTCGTACGAAAAGCAATGAAAATTTGCAAAATTCCGAAAATAGTTTTTCCGGTCATTTTTCAAGTTTTTTTTTCATTGTGGCAGTTTTCCGTAAGGGGAAACCTTGTGTCGAGGTCACAACTCCAAAAGTGGAGTCTTGGTTTGGTGATCGCTTGCAATTGCCGTTTTTTCGTAGAGGCATAGACATCTCCAAAGAGGAAGAAGTGGGACTTTTTTAGGGGATCTTAGGTTTGGTACAGCAGAACCCTTGATGGAGTAATAGTATATTGCCCTAACATGACTTGCAGGCAAAATTCATAAAATAAATTAGCCGCTGAAAAAATAAAGAGAATGAATGACTAGGAATGATTCACTTTTTGTGTAAACTAACGCATTTGTAATCCACATTATAAGCTAAAAGTTTATTAAATGCCTCCAAAGAAAAAGGTGAAAACAAGTGAAAAGAATGAAGATATCGAGTTAGATAACGAACAAATAATTGAAAACTATTTGAATGAACAATTCAAACCATTTGTCATTAGTGATTTGATAAGCAATCTACATAACAAAATAAAGAAAACAGCAATGTTGAAATGTTTAGAGAACTTAATCGAAAAGGACAAAATACTGGCTTTCACTTTTGGTAAGACACTTGTATATGCTGGTAAAGACAAATCGTTGAATCAAGATTTCCAATATATTACATCAGCAGAAATAACAGAAAAGAGAGAGAAATTAGGGGAGTTGGAAAGGACTAATAAACAACTGTATAATCGAATTAATGAATTAGAAAAACAACCAACGAATAATTTAATCCACTCAAAGATGGCTGAACTTACTGAGTTGATACCGGAAGCAAAAGAGAAATTAAGGATTTTTAAGAAAGTTTGGGATCCCAATGTACAACAAGAAAATTCAATTATGGTCAAACATGAACTTATATTACAAAAGGAACTTAAGAAAAGATCAAGAATCATGAATAATTTAATAAATGTCTTGAAAGAATTATCTAGTACTAAAAATGTACAGGAATTATTAGATGATATAGGAATAGAGTCTGTTTAGAAAGTGTTTTTTTTCTTTCTTCTTCCTTTGCATTATTTGTTTTCATCGAAAGATGTATTGCTCTTAGTTTTATTTTGTGTAAGTAGTTAAAATTCCAAAAAAGCAAAAAAAAATAGATATTAAGATTCATTTTAAACTGCTAATCGTGGGATATCTACCAGAGAAACTTTCATGGACAAGCGTAAACAAAAATTCTCGAAAGAGGCCACAGAAAAGATAAAGACTGATTTTCTTCAAGATGCCTCTCTATTAAGTAGACAACAGAATGGTGCTAATTTTAGTAAATTGTTAACTTCACAATCTGCGAGAGATAATTTATTGATGGAGATTAGAAATTGCTCCAACACCCACTTAGTTGAACATGGATTGAGAAAATTAAGAGAAGTTATTGTTTCTCTCTGGGATTCGAAACAGATGGATCTGTCATTCATTAAGTTTGCACAAGATATTTATGTTGAATCCTACAATTTCTTTTTAAGTGCAAATAAGTTAAACATGGTTGCGAACATTGTACTGCAGTTCTTAATAGAAAAGTTACCGCAGTTTGCCAAAGAAAAGGGGTTTTTCACAGTTTATATTATATATATTTCACATGTTGAGATGAATATGAATAAATCAATATCAACGATGTTAAGTTACGACTATTGGAAAGAAAATTTAGTAAACCTAATCACTTCTTATTGTATCAAAAAGACCAAGCCAGACCAATGGTTTCAAGTATTAACTGAGAATTATATAGACGACAAGCTAGTAATGGAATTTCTAGAAGCTGCAGGCAAGATAACCGAATTGCAGGAAAGATGTTTAGCAGTTTGTAACAGGTCATACAACCAGCTGTCGTTGAGTGCATTCAACGAGGTGTGGCTGCATAGTTACCCCTTGAATAAGGTCGTAGAACAACAAATGATCGAGTCGTACGGCTTGCAAACTGCAGCTGAAGGCGCGAAGATAATCTACTTCAAAAAGAGGAAATAACAGACATTGCATTGTAAATTTCAGTCTTCGAAAAATCAAAATAAATATAACATTTTGAAATTCGATATAGGCCAAACGAATTCTGTGAAAAAGTTGTAATAAAACTCAATTGAGGCATGTTGAGACCGTTGACTGTATTGTTTGCCTTTTTAGTAACTCTTGCAGCAGTGAAGGCTGATATCACACTTGAAAAATATCAAGAATACACCACAAATTCATTACTATGGGCGCCTTATCGCCCTCAGTGTTATTTTGGTATAAGGCCACGCAATATCAACGATACACCTTTCTCAATGGGGATAATGTGGTTTGATGCAACTACAATTAGCGGTTACCAGAATTTTAGACATGAAGTAGGAATGAATGATAACTTACAAAAATTTAGTTGGGAAATTTATGATCCAAGAGTTGGTGGTAGAGAAAACATCTTAGATGAGGCAAATAATCTGAATTTAACAATATCATTTGCTAAGAGTCATGATGGTCAAAATTGGATCAGTAGGGTTAGGGGCAAACCCATTGACCCTACAAGAGAAAGCGCTTTGTCAATGGTTCTCTATATGAATCAAAATTCTGGTGAAACCGCCAAATCATTCTTACGACTAAATGATAAAGTAGGAAATGATCTTAAATTTAATGGGTTTTCTGAAGAATTGGGTAAATATAAGATTGAAATTAACGATAATTTCGGTATTTATTTTAAGAATGACAGTCTGTCAACAATGGAAATCGAGCAAGGTGCTGATTGTTCTAAATTGAGTCATTTCTCTTTCAATGTACCCGATACTGAAATTTGGCAAGCTAAAGATATTTTTCAAAATTTCATTTCTCAATCAATACAGGACATTGTGAAGAAACGTGGTGATAAAATTGATCCATCATTCACTCCAAGTATACTAACCATCAGAAATTTACATGATTTTCCGCCAAATAATTTCCATTATGTCCAAAAAACTTTTGATCTTAAGAAAGATGATGGGTTTGAATTTGATATCATTTACAATAGTCAGCAACAAACTAAAGAAAATATAAAATCAAAGAAAGATGGTTCTAGGTTAATTTCCAATGCATTAGATGAAGTCAGCAATAGATTTGATAATCACTTTGACTTGACTGGTAACGATAAAATCGACAAACATTCATTTGGACTTGAAATTCTATCAAATTTATTAGGCGGCATTGGGTATTTCCATGGTGATCAAATTATTGATCGGACCACAGAATTTGATGAAGAACAGTTTGAAAAGATTGTCTTGGCTAATGGCCGTAATGAAGGTCCTTTTGATTTATTTACTAGTGTTCCTAGTCGTGCATTCTTTCCCCGTGGGTTTTATTGGGACGAAGGTTTCCATCTTTTACAGATTATGGAATATGATTTTGATTTGGCTTTTGAAATCATTAATAGCTGGTTTGATATAATAGATGATGACGGTTGGATTGCAAGAGAAGTTATTTTAGGCCCCGAGGCAAGAAGAAGAGTGCCAGAAGAATTCAGAACTCAAAGTCCACAAATTGCTAATCCGCCAACACTATTATTAGCTTTTAGCGAAATGTTGAATAAAATCTTAGATAGCGACTTGCAAGAAAATGCCAAAGAAACAAATATTGACGATTCACAAACTGAACAGTTATTGAATTCTTCCGAACTATTAATCGAATATGGTTCAAAAATCTATCCTAAACTTTTAAAACATTTTGAATGGTTCATTGAATCACAAAGAGGTTTGATTGAAGAATACGAAGAAATACTGGAAGACGATCCATTGTGGGATAAAATTAGAAAAAACGCTCTTTTTAAATGGGTTGGTCGTACCGTTACTCACTGCTTACCAAGTGGTTTGGACGACTATCCAAGGGCACAACCTCCGGATATTGCGGAACTGAATGTGGATGCATTGGCTTGGGTTGGTATTATGACCAGATCCATGAAAGAAATTGCTCACATACTAAATTATGAGGAGGATGAGTTAAGATTTAATAAATTAGAAGAAGATATTATTTACAACCTTGAAAATCTACATTGGAGTGACGAGAATGGCTGTTATTGTGACGTGACCATTAATCTAGAGGACGAAATTGAGTTAATCTGCCACGAAGGTTATATCTCAATTTTGCCATTTGCATTAAAATTGATACCCATACACTCGAAACATATTCAAGATATTGTTAGCTTGATAGGAGATGAATCCAAGCTTTTTTCCCCATTCGGTATCTTATCATTGTCTAAGCAAGACGAGTATTTTGGAAAGGGGGAGAATTACTGGAGAGGTAACATTTGGATGAATATCAATTATTTGTGCTTGGAAGCTTTGAAGTCCTATTACCCAGATGTTGTTTTCGGGCGTTCTCAAAAACTTGACGCTGCTACAAAGGAGGCACACAGGGTTTACAGTCAGTTAAAGGAGAATCTTATTGATAATGTTTATCAAAATTGGCAGAAAACCAACTTCTTATATGAAAACTACGACGCTTATGATGGCCATGGTAAAGGTGCGAAGCAATTTACTGGTTGGACAAGTTTAATTGTAAACATTTTAGGTTTCTAAGACTGCGTGAATCGTTCTTTCGTAACTACGCTGTTTGTTTTCCCCAGGTGTAAACACCAGCTTTTTTTCATGTCAATTTTTACATTCGAGATTTTTTTTAACATTTTCCTAATGCGGTAATACCAGCTATTATCTTGCCTAAAGCTTTTGTTATTGTAGTTTGTTTTGACACCTAATGTAAACAAGTTTACTCATTTGTTGCAGACAACACTGTGGTTTAATGAGTTGTTTATTTATTCTACCACTTTAATTTATTTGTTTACTGTTGTGTTTTTGCCAAGGTTTTCTCATTCAAAGCAAAACGTCCAGCTATATCCTGCAAAAATCAAGTAGCTCAACCATACAAAGATGAATATATAAGAGTTTAAGGACGTTATAAGATGATTTCATATAGCTTTATTAAAAATTTAGTAGACCAAGTTTTTCTTTATTGCAATAAAAGCAGATTGAAAGAAATTTAAAACATTCTGTCAAAAATGAAAGTATTCCAAGATTTAAAAATAGTATCAGTTCTACTTGTTTTGCTACAAGGTATCAGTTGCTTTCCCATTATTAATAAGAGACAAATTATTACAAGAATGCATACTGCCAGTAGGACAAATACCATCACTACTACATATTCTACAACAACTAAGGTAGTTATCGCCCCAACGGTTTATTTTATTATTGATGGTGATTCTACCTCTACTAGTACAGAGATTCCAGATAATGTCGATCCAACTGCGTTACCAACCACCACTATAATGTTAGAAAAAAAGCATGTCCAAGATTTATTTTTCAGCTTAGAGGATGCGGTTACATTAAGTAAACCAGTAGTTATGTCTTTGGCTACTTCAACCCATCAGCTTGTTAGTGCAACTTCCAATGTTATAGCAAATATTGTGAGCTCTACCAGCACTGTGCATCACCACGACAATGTAGCTACTGCTGGACAAAATCTTCAAATCGTAGTTTCTACTTCTGGCAATAATGGTAAAACGGCCACTACTTTGACTCAAGATGGTCTAGTAAATAATGAAATGGTTGATAACCAAGCCGAGGTTACATCTACTTCCACTTCAACCGCTCAACAAAATCAAAAAACTGAAATTCAAAAGATCACTTCTACTAGTACTACTTCAACTATAGCTAGTCCACAACAAACTGAATCTAATGAACAAAATAGTACTGATTCCGGATCTAATGAACAAAATAATTCAGAACCTGGATCTAATGAACAAAGTAATTCAGACTCTGAATCCAACTCTCAAAGTTCATCTGATGGCTCAAAGTTGACATCCACACCACTAGCACTAGCTTACTCCCCATATAATAGTGATGGATCATGTAGGTCAGAAAGTGACATTGCAGCTGATCTACAAATCATAAAGAAGAAAGGTATATCTCAACTTCGTATTTACGGTACAGATTGTAATTCTTTTGAAACAGTTTTACCAACTTGTGTTCAGTTAGGTCTTAAAGTCAATCAAGGTTTATGGATTGGTGACGCTGGTGTTGATTCTCTAGATGATGGATTATCATTATTAATTCAGTATGGTCAAAATAATGGATGGGACATTTTTGAATATATCACCATTGGTAATGAAGCTATCAATTCAGGTTACTGTTCAGTAAGTGATTTGATTAGTAAAATCTCTAGTGTGAAAAGTCAGTTAAATAACGCTGGTTATTCGGGCAGAATTACCACTAGTGAACCACCTGTAACTTTTGAAAATCATCCAGAATTATGTACATCGTCTGAGATAGATTTTGCTGGTATTAATCCACATTCATATTTTGATGTTAATTCCAGTGCTGAAACTTCCGGCACCTTTGTTAAGGGACAATTGGAAATTGTCCAGAACATTTGCGGTAATGTCGTTATTACGGAAACTGGTTATCCATCTCAAGGTATGCAAAATGGTGGCAACATTCCAACTAAAGCGAACCAATTAGTAGCTGTTCAAGCTATTTTGAATGAAGTCGGTTCAGAAGTTACAATTTTAACTTATACAGATGATTATTGGAAAAATCCAGGTCCATATGGTATTGAACAATATTTTGGTATTGGCGACTTACTAGCCTAGATGAGATAATCTTAGCTTACTAAAATATGCGCTGTGTTATTCCAATAAGAGGTCAAAAATACAAGTATTCCGCTGAATACATTATCATTGCCATTCACAGATACAATTACATATTCCATTATACCAAAGCCACAAGCATTGTTTCATCAAAACAAGATACATGAATTGAAACAAGACTGTAATATTATTTCCAAACTCGTACATTAATAAAAACCTATATTGTTATATAAGCTTTATTGCATCAAATATTCTAATTAATAAATGTTTTCCGTTAACTTAATCTTTCATAATTCATTTAAAATGGTAATCTGATTAAAAACGAGTTTATCTTTTCTAAGCTACAGTTTCATGGAGTAAAGATGAATGCAACATAACAACGCTATTGTCTGATAGAAAAATGCAAATAATTATTAAATTAAAATATAAGTTATATAAAAATTAAATTATTATATGATTTAAGCTAAAGTAGTTAAGATATCAGAATCACCGACGTTTAAGATGGTAACAACACCAACTCTGAATAACTTACCGACAGCAGTACCTAATTCGTTGTTAGAACCTTGGAAGTAGTAAACCTTGGTCTTAGATAACATAGCGTAATATTCTAATTCAGATTTTCTTAAGACTGGGGTGTTAGCAGCAATGATAACTAACTTAGATTTACCTTGTCTTAAAGCCTTAATGGTAGACTTGTAACCTAAGGTAATCTTACCAGACTTGACAACTAAAGCTAACTTTTGGTTGATAGATTCTTGGTTCTTAACTGGGGCCTGTCAAAATGAAATACATCATAAAGTTTTTTATAATGAAATGATTGTTAGTATAAGGACTACTTTTAGAACTAATTAGTTAAAATAAAATATTATTAATGCATACATTATTTATTTGTTCCACATTTAATAATAGATTAATTTAAAATCAAAGTATACTGACCATCTCTGCGAATTCTTTGTTATTATAATAAACACTCCGGTCTAAATTGATTTCTTCAAGAAGAGTTTATGCCAAACAGAAAAACTTGGAAAATTTTTCTTTTATATCGAAAAAAAAAATATCAATTTTTCCAAAGAAAAATGCGTCCTTTTTCCAGTGACTGTCCAACATCCGAACATTTTTTTGTTTGAGCTGTGTCCTCGGTTTTGCAGATTTCTTCTTTTCTAAAAAACGCGCATCTAATTACCCCTTTGGGAAATAGGTAGAAGTGGGCCATGGAGTTCCCGGGGCTCTCCTTCCAACCCAGCGGGCCCATTTCATAGAGATGCTGTCAGGAGACTACGACGTCCAGAGGGAGAAGCCAAAAAGTGCGTTGGAACACTCCCCTGTACGCAAAGACACGCAGACGGAACTACGTTGACAAAAAACGCAACGCTTTGCCGTTAGTGACAAAATATTTCAGTTATCAATTTTATTCTTTAATTACTTTCGAATTCACAATTTAGTAACTAGACTAACTAAAAGCGTATGTACAGATAGTGTGAAATGTTGGTGGTTTCAGTTTTAATTATCAGCAGTTTGAAAAAATTGATTAATTTGAATGACATGGATTTACTAACAAGATGTTCGTTTCACCGGTTTGTTTATTAATACTTTTAATATTATAAGAAAAACCTTGAAATACCATTTTAAGACAGAAAGATGAAGGTTGAAATTGATTCCTTTTCAGGTTCTAAGATTTACCCAGGTAGAGGTACTCTTTTTGTTAGAGGTGACTCTAAGATTTTCAGATTCCAAAATTCTAAGTCTGCTTCTTTATTCCACCAAAGAAAGAACCCAAGAAGAATTCACTGGACTGTCTTATACAGAAGACACCACAAGAAAGGTATCACTGAAGAAGTCTCCAAAAAGAGAACTAGAAAGACTGTCAAGGCTCAAAGACCAATTGTTGGTGCTTCTTTAGATTTAATCAAAGAAAGAAGATCCATCAAGCCAGAAGTTAGAAAAGCTCAAAGAGAAGAAAAAAAGAAGGCTGATAAAGAAAAGAAGAAAGCTGACAAAGCTATCAGAAAGGCTGAATTAGCTAAGAACGGTGGTGCTAAGATCTCTAAGCAACAAGCTAAGGGTGCCTTCCAAAAGGTTGCTGCCACTTCTCGTTAAATTGGAATATTAGAATTAAATAAAAAACAAATTTTAATTTTTATCTAAGTTATATATTTTATTCATATTATATCTTATACCAATTCTATTTTAATAACAATCATTAAATACACAGTAAGTTTCCTTTTACTTCACACTTTTGGATTTTATCATTTTTCATTTCGAATTTAGCATCTTTACTTTTCGAGTTGAAAAATGAAGAGTAACTCTATTACGCAAAGAGCTGACTAAAAAAGTTGGAGGTAAGTTTTAAGTTTTATTCATCATGCTACGGGGGTTTTTCCCTGTTTTCGGTATAGTTTTACAAACATGTAAATTTCCCAAAGCGGAAATATACACGATTTAGAAACAAAGTGGTTTCTTACAAAGATTGAAACATGCTAACATTTTGAGGTTGCCATAGTTTTTATATGTTGAAAGAATTCGATTTTAGATGTACTATATAAAAGTACAAACTTCTTTTGCAAAAGTAAAGATGATTAAATTCTGTCTCTAAAATCTCATTATTTTCTCTAGTCGAATAACTCAAAACTCAAACACCAACAAAAAAAATGAAATTCTCCCTTACTCAAATCCTTTTACAAACAACCTTCATAACTAACGTATTTGCACAAAATGTGATAACGAATTGTGACCCAATCCCATCAAATACTGTGGAGTCAACTCCTTATACAAAAGTGACACAAAATGTTGTAGTAAATGGTAAACAAGTAATGGAGGTTATCGAAAGATTTAGAGCCACAGAATACGTTTCTCAGTGTGGACCACAGGCTTCTGTTCCATTATCTCAACCCGGATTCAGAACTGTGACTATCTTTTAGTTTTAAAGCAAGATTCATGAACGTCTGCAACTTGAAGACATTTTTCCGACCATTTTTGGTGATTGTAATAAATATTAACAATAAGTACACAAAGTATAAGAATCTAGCTGAAAAGAAGCTTCTGATCAAACCATAACTATACGTTTTTTAAATAGTCCGTTTATTTTTCATATCGATATATAATTTTGTCAAAGTAATAAATTATGAATTGGATTTTTCCAATATAAAAGCTTTTCATACCTTTCTATTAAAGCGGTATGGCTTATTTTTTAATTTTGGTCCAAAATGTTTTCTACTTTTCTATTCTTATTTAGTTATTTACTCTAGAGTATTCAGTCGTTGCACTTGAAACATCAAAAGCACCTTCTTCCCACATAATATTTACTTCTTCCAAAGATAGACCTTTTGGTTGTGGAACAAAGACAAAAGCATAACACCATGTGAAACATAGATAGCCCCATAAATATGTAGCTGTAATAAAATTTGAATGCTCCTGTAACAAAAGGTGAAAAAAGGAAAAGGTCAACAAAAAATTACAAATCCAATTGAAAGTAATACACCACGCAATACCTTTGGCTTTAACTTTAAATGGAAGAGATTGTGTAGTTGGAACCATGATGTTGAGAAACAGAAAATTAAGAAAAATGTAAATTACCATACGATTATATGCTGCCTTGGTAATCCAATAATACCAATGGAAGCAAAGACATGCAGCAAACCATACCAGCAACACGCCAAAAAGCAAGGTTCTTTACCGAGTGTCTTCACAAACCAACTAGCTGAAAATGTTGAAACAACACCAAGAAACACAGCAGTCTCGTAACCATCTTTCGAATCAACATCATAGGAAATTTCAATGTTGTAAAAGAAGTAATAGTTACCATCGGTTAATTCATGTAAAACATGAAATGTCATACCTAAAAGTTGTCCTTTGTAAAAAAAGTTTTCCCTTGGTATTACACAACTTCCCCCAAGAATTCCAGGTTCCACTCGAATTCTTCAATAACACCTGAATTATCGGCTGTTAATTCATTAGATCTTGCAATAGAAACACCCTGCAATCTGCTAATTTTAATCAAGAAACGTGGTGAACATTGATATTATCATAAATAAAGTCCGAGCAAAACCTAGCTCTAGCAGTATTCTCCACTGAGTTGAATCGAAATGATGATTATGATGATGATTCTTACCAGAACTCATGCAATAGGCCAAAAAAATAGCTTAAGTAATCATTGACTGGTGACAGGACACTAGTGCCCCTCTAGCACAATTTGGGGAGACTTCAGAAAGTAAAAAAAGAAAACAAACTGCAATCCCACCCACATCGCAACCAGAAATAGTTCTGCAGATAAAGTATTGTTATATTTTGTTTATGAAAGCGATAGAAATAACTAAGCCAATATCTGATGCTTGTTCTCGGTCCAAAATATTGCCAACTTTAGACTAGGCTATACCACCGACAGCACACGCAAATATTGAAAATGACTACAACCAACTCCATTTTTGAATAAGAAAAATAACAGAAAGCCATCGTTAACTTCGAACAATGAGACTTTAAAAATCAAGGTGATTTAAATAATCAACAACAGTACCATTATCCCATCCATAAACATAACCCCTAAATGCAAGCATCATAATACTGAAACGGTAGCTTATATAGAAGTTGGCTTTTCAGGCATTTCTGCTGGTGCAATATTTTCTCTGTCGTTAACTCATCTAGTTTATCAGTTTCCTCCTGATATTAGTAAATAGAAACAATCGAAGATAATTTAGACTCATTAAGTTCCACAGAAATATTTTCAACGTCTGAATCTGACATTTTTTTTGTAACGTTTTTTTTATCCTATATTGTTGATGATACTGAACATATAAGTAAGCAAGTAGCTACTTTACTTTTGTAAAGGGCAAGAATTTAAAAGCCGAGAAAGTATCCAGCAATAAACTCAAAAACATAAGTCAACCACGAAGTTTGATATTGTTTTTATAGTTGAAAGTTTCAAATCAAAAAAAGTTGCTCATTCCAAATGTAAACCAAATGATGGGCCAAACTTAAGGGTTGCTAGAGCTAAAAAGGAGTAGCATTCAAATTTTTCCTTCTTTATTGAAGATTAAGAGAGAAAGAACATATTATTGTCATGAGTGGTAAAACCATGAAGATTATATCGTGCTAAATGGCAACTTTGTATATTACAATAATGTAAACAATGGGATTTCCTTTAAAAAAACGAAATTTCACCCATTAAACTACCTGTAAAAACTAACTCGGTAACTATTACCAAAGAATAAACACCCACTGCTAGCACCAGAATGAGTGTCAAACTTAGAGAAGCTTAAGTAAAAACCCGGGTAAGGAGTTTTTATTTTAGATGCAAGCAAGACTAATTATTAGTTATTCAACCTTCCGGAGAGGAAAAGGCAGAATAGGAAGGAAAGTTAGTAGGCCTTTGTGAATAAGGTTAAAAATTTAGAGCATCTTGTTTTTTAACGCCCAAAAAAACTGAAGACTTTTTTTACCTAGTTCCAAATGTTAATACTCTTTTTTTTTTGACTAATTTATTCTACTATGCAGTTCTTGATCTCCATTTCAACTTCATCCTCAGTATTATAAATTCTTATATATCTTTGATATGTTTAATTTTTAGCAGATAAACTTGTATTAGCAGCAATTGAAAAACATAGAAAGTTTTAGATATTATTTTGTGAAAAAACAATACATGTCATAAAACAGACATATAACGTATAAATGTTTGTATAAAAGTACAATAATTGCGTAGGATGTGTTTGTTAATACTTATTTTCAATGTAAAAGAAAATCTTTTACTTATATGATTTTCTTTTTATTATCATTTCCTCTTATGACATCAGTTATAATTTTTATTCGAGGAAAGATTTTCATTTGATTCATTCTGAAACAAATTGAAATTTATATATAAAAGCAAACAGAAACGTTGTTTCTTTTACTTGTTTGTTATTTCTATTTAATATTTATTTTATATACATTTTATTTAACCAGAGACAAAAATATAAATATATTTTTCTTTTAAAATTGGTCACTAAATTATGAATTCTACTAATTCTAATTTTAATAACAAACAAGTTCATGGAGCAACGGTGTATGCTAATATTTGAACTAGATTTTTTCATGGTTTTTCTCTTTAGAAAAGTACTGCATATTTTTACTTCTCCTTCTTGTAATTCCTAATCTTGGCTGCTTTTTTAGTTACCTGAAAGTATGGAAAAGAGATAGATTAGTGACAATGATGAGCTCATAGAAAAATGTTGGAATTTTCAAGTCATCTAGGTGTTGTACATAGAAGTTAATTGTTGATGAATCTTTTTTTAAAAATGACTTCAAAACTTCTCACCTTTTTTGTATTTGAAGGAATAACAAGCTTATGACAATGATTCGATCTAAAAGAGCAAAAAAGGAAAAATTTAGGCCTTAGATCAAACTGCAAACGTATATAACTGTTGTTCGAGTTACTATAAAATTGCTTTGTTCTAATGTAATTCTAGCATATCTTCCTCTATTGTGTGATATCTTGTATTTGACTTTTCCTTTTCAAATACAGAATGATTTAGTGAAACGATTAATTCCTTTATGTTGTTGCAATTGCACGACAACATATAAAGCATGTTCTCAATACATCTCAAAAAAGCAGATCCAGTTTATCACTCACATATTTGAACTAAGTATTAACCTGAAGATTAAAAGAAAATAAGATTAGTTGGTGAGTTATGGATGTGTTGCATACCAAGAGTCCATCTTTCTTCGTTAATTACTTAACCATTATGTTAATTACCTAACCAGTATGAAAATAACAAACCTTACATAATATCATACAAAAACAAAGTGCTTTCGTCAGATAAAATGTGGCATATGTGTTTCCGAGTTCCAACGTAAAGGTCCATGACATATACTAAAATACAAATTCGATACCGTCAAAATATCAGAGTTATTATATCTTTAATACCTTTCTTCTAGTAGGGTGAAACTGTTTTTTTCAACAACGGTTGTTTGGCCGAGCGGTCTAAGGCGCCTGATTCAAGAGAAAATCTTAACTATTGAAAAATAGGAATCCTCAGGTATCGAAAGATGCAAGAGTTCGAATCTCTTAGCAACCAATATTTTTTTTAAAAGTCAAACGCGATATATATTCTCGCATTCCAAAACGAAGCACCTTCTGCTTTCATCATAAAACCTGCAACATATGTTACCAGGATACCCGCCTTTCCTAGTTTGTGTGCTCGACAAACTCAGGGAACGCCACCTCTTTTTATATATACAGATATATATACATGTATTCTATATAACGGGTATATATAGAGAGAGAGCAACCAAGCTTCATTTAATACATATATTTAGTATAGAGAGATTCCGATCCATTACAAAACCATAGAACATACTAAAAGAATAAATATGGTTTTAAAATTGGAGCGAAAAGAAAGATTGATAATGATCTACGTAGTACATAGTTCTCTTAACATTTAGCTTACCATATACTTCAATAAAGCGCTAACGTTTCAGTATCCCACATATATACACAACTTTTTTACCAAATGTTGCAACAGCGGAAGAAATCAGATATCCTTTTGCGTAAGGTGTTCACTGGCAGCCAGTCACTCTAATATTGTTTTAGTAGATAAAATAAAAAACAAAAAATACCTGCCCATTCTATAAGTACTTACCTCTTTGATCCGTTAAGATACCTTAATGTGTCTGTGTATAAATGATACATAATGTCACGACCATATTTGGCTTACAATCAACTGAAGAATGTAAAATCACCGACAAATCCAATTATCATAAATATACACGGTTTTCTTGGCGATAAAAGCATGTTTCATAGATTAAGTCGCTCTATTCATAAAGAAATCGATACTGATATCTATAATATTGATTTGAGAAATCATGGTGATTCATTCAGTTCGAACAAAATGGATTATACTTCTATGACAGATGATCTTATTCATTTTATCAACTTCAAATTTAGTAAACCTCAGCTAGATGCTCGTGGATTGAATTTTATTGGATTCTCTATGGGTTCCAAGATTGCCATGCTCTGCGCTTTAAAGTTAAATAAAAGAAAATGTATCAAAAAAATTATTTCTATTGATATGCCACCTTATTATACACCACAATTACCGAAGGAATTAACTGATAAGTTGAAAATCATTGAAAAAATCAATCGAGGCGAAATTGTTATTAAATCTGGAACAAATTCATGGAGGAAGGAAGTTATTGATAAACTGGGCTTGTATTTTGCCTCAGGATTTTTTAAAAATAAAGAAAATAATGTTGAAGGCTCTAATGTTAAGCATTATTTACCCATTGACAAACTTCCTAATTTGTTGAAAAATTTGAAAGATTGGCCTGTCATTCCAAATACTGTGAACACCAGGTGCGATAACACAGAACTTCTCTTTTTGAAGGGTAAAAATTCACCTTTAATTGCAGATGACCTGACATTGATTGATCAAATATTCCCAAAACACAAATTAGTGGAATTCAGCACAGGCCATAATGTATTGTTTGAAGACTTTGAAAACGTATCAAGAACCATAATCAATTTTTTGAAGACGTAGAGGAAAGAAAAAAAATGAAGGTAAACACACCTGTTATCTAGTTGAGTAATTAAATTATTTTAACTTACAAATGTACATATATATATATATTTATTGACCCATCATTATATAGTAGGCATTAACTTAGTTTACACATCGTCGAGATGTATTCATACTATATTAATATTGACAACATTTTTCATCTGTATTCTAATCTTTTACGTTGTCCATTAAAGAAGCTAGATATAGGAGCTGGGATATTCATTCATGCCAGGAGTAGAACGATTCAATCTTACTTGACTGCTGCTACGATAAGCATTGACTGCAACACCGACTTCACTGACAAATGTACCAACATTTTCACTATTGTAGTCACCATTAGTTTCAGCATGAGTAAAGTCATTAGTACTAGCATAATTATAACTCATTGGTTGCGGCATTACATCTATCCATTCCTGATTGGATCTCTTCTCATTAGAGGTATCATTAGAGCTAACACTTGAGTTATCCATTATTGGATCCCTGATAATTTGTTGTCTTCTATATTTATTAATCAAATATTTCGAAATATATCCCATTACAACGAAATATAGTACGCTACCAACAACGGTACCAATAGCTATACCTATTATTTTCTTCTTATGTGATGAAGTCACTGTACCATCGGCATTAGTTACTTTGTTGGAGTATGTGTCGTCATAATCATCTAGACCACCATAAGAATTACTACTACCTGAATCGTTATTGCCCTTGCTTGATTTTGGTGACGAATTGGAAGAACCTGAAGACGATGATGATGATGATGAGTCACCAGAATTAGATGAAGAGTTCAAAGTGTTATCTGGACCTGTACCTGCAGATTCTACAAGACCAGTTAATGGAATTGTTGGATCTATTAAATTGGCAAGAGTGTTCAAAGCGCCAGTTGAATTGGTATATAGTACACTTGACGAATCCTTTATTAAATTACTGAGATCATCTATCTTGTCAGTTGGGAAAAACACTTCAGCAACTGTTACAATATATGATATTGAATCATCTTGCAAAGGTAATAAACAGACTACACTAATATCTTTGTAGGAATTGTTAAATGGAATATTCAATAATTGTGGTAAGAAGGAAACAATTTGAGCAGATGCAGTGTATTCAGATACGACGAAGTTATAATTCAGAGATTTCTTGAAACCAACAGTAATGACACTATAACCTTGAGCTAGAGTAGTATTATCAGATGTTGATATAACTTTCGGGATATCTGAAGGAAGGGTGGCTGTAGCAACACTATCTGATGACTGTGAAGCCGTGGCCGAACCAGTAGTCGTATAACCATCTGTATACAGACTTGTTGGGATCCACCAATCTGAAACAGATTTTGACTTACGAGAGTTACGGCCACTTGATTTGGATTTATAGTTCGTAGCTGGTAAAATAGCTGAAGCAGTTGGAGTAACAGTGTTGGAACCAAACAACACAGTAGTAGAAGAACCACCAGAGACAACGATACTTTTGGAGATTGAAAGCGAATGGATGACATGTGGAGAAGGAACTTCAGAAGCACTTAGAGTAACTGGATCAGAGGCTCTACTAGTAGAAGCAATTTTAGTATTGGCGGCTGAAACACTTTGTGATAGAGTTGAAGCTATAGCTTTGGAGGACGGAGCACCGACATCGGTATGTTTAACTATGGAAGAAGCGACAGATTGCGCTGGTGGAGTTACAGAAGAAGCCAGTTGGGAGGCAACCACTCCTTTAGAAAGTGATGAGATTGAGGTAGCTGGAGAAGATGTAGTTGTTGATGCAGCAAGGCCAGTAACTGATGGAGATTGAACGGTCGATGCAGAAAACCTAGAAATGTTTTCAGTAGTTGATGCAGCTGATGGATTCAAATTGGTAGAGACAACAGAGCTCCCAGCTGTTACAGGCAATTCTGTTTTAGATATTGAAACAGAACTCAAAGGTTTGGTACCTTCAGCAACGGAAACTGAGCTTTGTTGACTAGTTGATGAAATCCTCATTGGAGGTGGGATGAAATTGGGCGAATTAGAAGCTGAGGTTGCACTAGAGACCGATTTGACTGACGATGCAACTGGAATCTGTTCTTTTGTGTTGGTGGAGCTGATAGTTAATATAGGCAAAATATCATTGTTAGATGAAATAACAGTTGATTTTGAACTGAGGATTGGTGGATTGGAAGAAGAAATAACATTAGGAGGAATGACTGCTGTTTTAGAGGATGTAGGAGTGGATGGATTAATAGCAAATGTACTTGAACCGACAACTGTGTTAGTCTTGCTAGAAGAAGAGTCAGTCGTTGGTGGTACAATCATTGGAAAAGTAGTTTCAACAGCAGTAGTAGCAACTGGTGTATCTTTCGATGAAGCAAGGTTTTCTCTGGTGGTAGAAGCCACAGGAATAGACTCAATAACAGAAGCCGTAGCCACAGTAGTGGGTGGAACGATAGGCCTAATCGTTGAACTTGATGTTACCGGAACCACATAAACACTTGATGCAGTGGTACTTGCTACCACCGTAGTCGATGGAGGTTGTACATGAACACTTGAATCTAGCACCTCTGTAGTTGTGGTAGGATTAACTACCGGGGTTGTTGTTAGTGTCGTTGTCGGTTGAACACTAACACCGGGATGTGCTGATTGTGTAACAGCTACTTCTTCTGTAGTTGAAGTGGCAGTAGTTGGTGGGTTAATATAAACACCTGAATCTACTGACCACCTAGTTGTAGCAACTTCGGTGGTTGGTGCTGTAACAGGAATTGTAGTAGAAACAGCAGGATCTGCAGGTTGTGAAACAATAACTTCTTCTGTAGTTGAAATGGCAGTAGTTGGTGGGTTAACATAAACACCTGAATCTACCCACCACCTAGTTGTAGCAACTTCGGTGGTTGGCGCTGTAACAGGAATTGTAGTAGAAACAGCAGGATCTGCAGGTTGTGAAACAATAACTTCTTCTGTAGTTGAAATGGCAGTAGTTGGTGGGTTAACATAAACACCTGAATCTACCCACCACCTAGTTGTAGCAACTTCGGTGGTTGGCGCTGTAACAGGAATTGTAGTAGAAACAGCAGGATCTGCAGGTTGTGAAACAATAACTTCTTCTGTAGTTGAAATGGCAGTAGTTGGTGGGTTAACATAAACACCTGAATCTACCCACCACCTAGTTGTAGCAACTTCGGTGGTTGGAGTGGTAATAGCAATTGTAGTAGGTTCAACACTAACACCTGAATCTAGCGACGACGCAGTTATAGGAACTTCAGTAGTTGTTGGGAAGGAGGAAGAGAATATTGATTCAACATATGTAGAAGAATCACCGATATATGAACCAGAAGTGATTTCAGTTGCACTTAAGAGTGTGGAAGTTGGTGGTTGAACAAAACTGATGGAGCTTATATCACTAGTTTCAAAACTAAGATCGCTTGAACTGGAAGCATCCACAGAAGAAGTTGAATCTAAAGTGCTTATCATAGAATCAGATATCGTCCAATCAGTGGTTACACTGGCAGTAAAACTTGAGGAAGAACTAGTAAAATCATAATCGGTTGTAGCTGTTTCTGATAATGTTGAACTAGTGTCATTATTATCAATAGAGCTTGTTGCCGCACTTGCATAGTATGTTTCACTAGAAGCAGTTGAACTGACACTTTGGGAACTCATGGTTGATGAAATAGTAGATTTATTGTAGTCACTTGATGTATCTTGCATAGCACTTTCACTTTCAACTTGGGTATCAATAGCTTTGGGTAATGAAGTCGCATCTGAGATAGTACTAGAAGAAACGATTAAAGATGAAGTAGAAACAGTAAGTGAATTGGAAGCAAGGAAAGATTTTTCAGATCCTAGGGAATGGAAATCGCTTGTAGTAGTTGAAACGGGGGGTATTATATTCTGCAAACTGTTACTATCGCTCGTTGAAGACTTTGAAGTAGTCGTGTAGTCAACTTCTATTGAAGTTTTTGTTGATGACGATATTGTCAACTGAGAATTTGAATTTTGTAAATATGAGACAGTATCGACCATTGATGATGAAATCTCCATGATAAATGAATCATCATAATTTTTAGAAGATTGATGTAAATGTGAACTAGAACCGGGAGAAAGCGTAGTTTTCGTTGTTTCTGTCGATAATAATGGTACGATGGAAGTAACATCATTATTATTACTGGCAATATTTGTCACCGCATCTAGAATATCACTTAAATCCGAAGCGGATACACCGTTAATATGATTTAACCAAAGTGTTATCAAAAGTAACAGGTTCATAATAAACTAAAGCTCAAGTTGATCAATTTCAGGGTACGAATATAATATGGTTGTGTTATTTATAAATTGGGTTTTGTTTAGTGTTGGCAATTAAAGTGAATCCTTTAGTGATTTTTTTTGAAATAAAGGTTAATAATCAATGAAATGTGAACGAATAAAAGTTGGTATGACTAATTAAGCTTTAGAGATGTGTTTGTTCTGAGTGAGCAAGTATTAGACTAATGTTGAAAATTGGAAAATAAAATAATAAATAGTGAATGGACTGACTGCTGAATGAATCAGATAAAGACTAGAGGAACTTTTGAATCAAGATACTGTTCCGAATAATAAATAAAAACTTGAGAATGTAAACGACCTTTTGAATTATTTTAATGTAGGCTATCGGTGGAAAAAAACCCAAGCGAATCAAAAAGAACCAGAAAGTCGTATCGTAAACAAAAAAAAAATTGTGCGAAATGGAATAGCAATGTCTCGTATTGAAAAGTCTGTTATTATTATATTATTTGTTAAAAAATCATATAAAAAATCTAATGATTAATTTCAACTAAAAGATTACGCTTAATAATGTAATTTGAACATCCACTATGCAAAAGAGAACTTGAAAAGGTCAAAGAATTACCCAATCAAGTAACTCAAAAAGCTATGAAATGTTTAGTTGTTGATGTTGTATGCAGCGATTGTTTATATCAAAAATACCTACTTTTAAACAATCATTTCCAGTAGTTAGTGATAGCAAAATGCAATACTCAAATGCTTCAAGAACAGGATTACCGTATTGAGTCAAACTTTGCCTGTCATTACTTGAAACGGCCATTCGCGTTGGCGTTGAAACAAATTCCTATTGCTTTTTTTCGTAATGTCACAGCGAGATCTGAATGTGGCTGGAACCCTTTTTGCTTGGCCTTTTCCTGTGGTAACGCAGTGAAAAATCTGCGCGTTGTGACTTTCGGATTTTCGCTAGGGGCACGTGAGACGTCGGAAACACCTTATTTATTTTGAATGACATTACTGCATTATCTGCAAAATTGTCCCGGGAGAAAAACCGACATTTGTAGATGGACAAAATTTATCGGTATGGTAAATTTTTAGGGTCCATCGCATTGAAAAACCCCGATTCTAATACCCAAGCCCTGATTTACCCTAACTCGATTTTAAGAAACCCTCATCTCTCATAACTTTTTTTCTTTTTTCGAAATATTGAATTTTATATACCTCAAGAGAAAAAATGTAAATATAGAAAAAAAAGCAAAGAGCAACAAATAATATATATATATACATTTATATGTCCTGTAAAATACCAATAGTTCATTTCAGACAATACCAAGTAGATGCGATTGCATCCTTTCTAAATAATGATCCAACAATATCTAATACAAACTTATTTATTCAAGGTGCCAGCGGTACAGGTAAATCGTATACAATTGAAAATTTTCAAAAGCTTAATAATGACAATAGTATGATACTTGTTATGGTTAATTCCAAAGAATCAGTTACTTGGAAACCATTGATTCAAAGTGTTGCAAGGAATGTTCAATTCAAATTTCTAGAAATGTTTCCCAAATTTTTCCAAAATTTCGATATGTTAGATCCATTACAGATAGAGAATCCATTCCATTTAATTGATTTTTTCAATTTATTTTTGAAAAGATTGGAAACTTTACAATCCAGTAATTCTACAAATGAGGCGGATGAAATAAGTACAAAGATTGGTTCAATATTCGTTGTTTTTGATGGTTTTGATTCGTTACAAGATATCGATGCGACATTATTATTGAAATTTTTGAAACTAAATGAACTAATTGATGATTCCATACCTATTCAATTGAAAACCATATTTATTATCAAAGATATTGCATTTTTAAATAGATATGCTTCGTTTAATATACAAACTGTAATTTTCCCACGTTATAATTATAATGAATTTTTGAAAATCTTAATCATAATGAAGTTCGAAACCATGAAAGCTGATTTACTTTATCACTTGAAAGAAAATCTGAAACTGGATGAAGAAAAATTGGACGATAAGGTAATTGCTGATCAAATTATCAATTTTATTACAATCATGGTACAATCATTCCATATGTATACTGGTAATAATATTATCGTAATGGATAATTTGATTATATTGAAGTGGGATAGTTATTTACAAAATCTTGATGAAACAAATTATAATGATCCAGTGGCACTATATAGGGCCAATATTAAACTTTTCACTTTAACAGATGACACTTTCACAGGTAATACTTCTGATTCCTCCTTAGAACAAACAATTCAAAATGATGAACAGCAAAATTACGAATTATCTGATATTGCTAAATATCTTTTAATTGCTGCATATTACTGCTCTTATAAGGATTCCAAATATGATATGACTATATTATCACGTAAGAAATTGACAAGAAGTGGAAGAGATGTCTTTAGTCGGAAAAAGAATACTGAAAAAATGATAAATCCAACAGTTTTCTACCTAGAAAGATTATTAGCAGTCTTTCAAGCAATTTATCCCATGGAAAAAACTAGCCAAACTGGTTCACTGGCGTCTTTGTTAGAGGAACCCTTGATTACTGCTAATGTGGAAGTTATGCAGAATCTCTCTGAATTGCTAACTCTGAAATTAATCACTGCAACATCAAAGAGACACACCGATATTTTGAGTTATGGTACTCGATATAAGATTAATGTTCCATGGGAGGTTATTAGCGAAGTGGCGAAATCTGTAAAATTCGCAATTGGCCAATACTTCGGGAATTAATGACTTTTTCATTACCAATACATTGACAATAGTCATGGAAAGAAATTCAGCATTTAACATTCATAGATTTTATAAACAAGTGATATATGTCATTTAATAATAATGCAATATGTCCAAAATTATGTAAAGATAATTATATATATATATATAAACAAAAAAGACATTTTATGCCACTATTAATTCATTTAATGTTATCTTATCATCTATTAACTGAGCTTCTTTCCAAAATTTGCTTAAATGTCTTGAACCGCTATCGCATGCAATAATTACAATTTTAGTTCCAGGTGGTGATCTTTGACCTAGTTTAACTGCAGCAATAGCATTAATTGCAGTACTACTCCCAATGAATAATCCATCATTAATAGACAAAAATTTAGCCATACCAATGGCTTGCTTATCAGTAACTTTGATTGACTCATCAATAAAAGTTTCACCATGATGGAAATTCTTGGTTATTCTATTCAAACCAATCCCTTCCACGATTGTATCTACTTGGTGTCTTCTTCTTGAACCTTCCTTTTCTACGTTATCGTACATAACACCAAAATTAATTCTATTATAAAAACCTGAACCTTGTGGGTCAGCTAAAACGGTATGAATATTTGGGTTTTGACTCTTTAGGTATTTAGAGACACCAGTAATTGTACCACCAGTACCACAGCCTGCAATGAATGCATCAATATCACCATTCATTTGTCTATAAATTTCAGGACCAGTGGTTGCGAAATGAATTTTCCAATTTGCTTCATTCTCGAATTGATCAGCAAATATACCTTGACCTTTCCCACTTGCATTCAATTCTTGGCATGCTTTTTTTGCAGCATTGACATATTGATCAGGATCAACGATACTTGCTGGTTTCACTAAATTAATATGTGCGCCTAAAGATTTCAAGAGAGCAATTTTTTCTAGAGAAGTATCATCAGGTAATGAGATGTGCGATTTATAGCCTAATGCATTACATATCATTGCGATACTGATACCAGTGGAGCCACTAGTACCTTCAAAGACCCAACCTACATTATTTGGATCATTTCTTGTAAGACGGCCTTCTTTTTCTGCAGTCTGGATGATATTTAAAGCGACACGATCTTTTGCACTACCAGCTGGATTACATAGTTCCAATTTAGCATAAATCTCACAATTTGTGAAAGAACTTAACGATTTTATCTTAACCATCGGTGTGTTACCAATCAATTCCTCCACACCATTTTTCCTCTTCGGTGTTTCGATTTGACAGGATTGGTACAGTTTATATAAGGATATTGCTGCCGTGACAATCGAGCACACGGTAATACTATTCCTTATAAGTTTTGGATCTGCCATTTTGTTTGCGGTTTGATTAATGTTCTGTAGTGAAAAAAATCGATGAGTTTCAATATTTTTCAATAATTGTACTCAGATATTGAGATGTAAGGCATCGATCAGTACTACTTTTTTAATGCACTGTTCAGAAGTGAGCAGTCTGTAATGCCACTTTGGTGAAGATGTAGAACGAAGTTCAAGCTGTATAGCATCAATACAACATATTTGTCCTAAGTACGCATTAGGGTATTGAATATTTTAAATGGCTTGCAAATACAGAAACGGTATACATCTTTTGGTATCAGAGATGAATTTTGTGGGTATGATAATTGACGTCTATAATATAGAGTGGCTGTGGCGTTTTAGCTAAGTCACCTCGTCTTACTTTGATGGTAATATGAGAACTAAACTTTATCATTTATCAATAATTTCATCAATTTAATCAAAAGACTACAATTACCATAAAGCTTGCTAAGATTCTTTAAAGCTATTTCTGAAAGTATTTCTCTGAATCCGTAAGAGCATGCTACGTCCTTCTTCAGTGAAATGAATGCATTATGATAGATATCAAGATATTCTATTCTGAATTAGAAACCAACATATATGTTCATTTTTCACACTATTTTCAAGATTACTTCAAAGAATAGGAAACATGGTGAAAAGAGTGATAATAGGTGGTTCGTTTTCTTATTACCTAATTGTTTATTCTGTGGTATTATATATATGAAAAAATAGACATTTTTATTTGAAAAATTCGAACAAATTATTAATTTTTATAGAAGGTCATTATGATACCTCTATTGCTGTGTAATCAAAAGTTTAGAGGACATGTACAGTGTTTGAATATATACCAGTATCGATAACGTCATCTCTTTAAATGAGTTGTTATAGTTACATAAACATTTGTTTTCTTAAAGCGATCGTCAAAAAACAGAGAGTACTGAAGACCATGATAAATGATATGTTTAATTTCTGGTGAACCAATACGAGCATAAATTTCTAGCTTTTGTTTCTTCAGTTTATTACCAGACGTTATGATGCTGCGACCAAAACCATTTGAAAGCAATTTACTTAAGTGGTTCAATCTCCCACTACTTCCTCTATTTATTATAACATTTTGCTTTATTAAACATGTATTTCCTTGAATAATACCCATTAAGGAGTCAAGTTTCGCTTCATCCATAGAGAAAACTTCTTCTGAGACTAAACTAGCGAAAATCTTGTAAAAATTCTCAACTGCGTTATTTTTCGACGTTTTCGTTATTCTTCTTGATTTGTTCGATATGATTTGTTGTTTATCATGTATACACTTCATAAGGTTGTCATATTCTTGTTCATCAAAATTAATCCTTGTATGAATATTTAATCTACTCCTTTCATTCTGTAACCTGTTATATAAATAATCATTCACAAAAAAAACTTTCATCAAGAATAGACTATTTTCTGAAGATAGTTCACCACGAATAGAAGAATCTTTGCTTGCTATATCATTGACATGGTCATCAAACGAGTTGCAAAATTCATTAAATTTGAAACACACTACAGCTTTCTCTTCATTTCCTAACAGTTCAAAAATTTTTGATTTGTAAATGCAAAGTTTTTGGAATCTGTAAAGATCACCACAAACATTATTAGAATTTGTTAAATCATATGTGAAAAATTCTTGAATACTGTCATTGTTAGTTCTAGAATTATTATCACTATTATGGTCATTAGCGACAGTGTTATTAGTATCGCCTATATCATCATTTTGTTCTTTTTCAACCGTCGAACTCTGTTGCGTATCATAATCAGTAGTAGTGGTCTTTAAATCATCAATTGGGACTACCGCACTGATATTTGATGGACGAAGTGTAATAGTTCCATTATACCAATCAGTTAAACTTGCAGTTGTAGCTAATAATTTATCATTTTGAGTATATGCAGGTATCTTCAAGTAAATATCAATCATTGTCAGAATTTTGGATTTATCTGTAGTGGCGAAGATATCGTAAAGTAATGGATATTGTACAAAATTATTTGGTAATTTAATACATCGTATAGCATCAATAATTGATTTTTTTACAATTATTGGATGAGGCCAAGAGATAAGATTCAAATTGCTTAAGAAGTTTTTCTTAGTAGCAAATGAAACAAAATAACATGAAAATATCTTATCTATGTATGCATAATGTTCTGGTATATCTACTAGAAGAGAGTCTGTACGGATTTTATCTATTTGTGGATCATAGTGTACCTGCGGCTCAATCAGTAATGGATATACTTTTGTTAGAAAAAGTTGTATGTCATTATGCATTTGAACATATAGTAGAAGATCTAACAAAAAAGTTATTAATCCTCAAGAATGTCTTTTTTTTTTGGATGTGTTGAATCTGTCTTTATTTCAGTTTGATCTTAAACTTCAAGTTATTTTTTCGCATTCGAATAAGGAAATTTAATAGTCTGCAAAGGGTAATTCTTGATAAGAGAAGTTTACATAACATTATCGCAACACTATGAAATTGTAAATGTATACATTCACAGACAAAAAGAAAGTATGAAAGTTATTTGTCTACGTATGTATGTCCAAGGACAAATGGCATTCTATCAAATGTCTATATTTTGTTTAAGATGACTAATGCTTGTTGTCTGGGCAAAACTGTCCAGGGCCAGAAAAGTCCATCTCACATGGAAGGCTGTCCTGATATGAAAAGAATCAAAAAGGGGAAGTTACAGATCATTAATGACATTTCACTCTTGTCCTTCACAAGCAATGACAAATGGAAGTGACAAATCTCAGACTTCAGCGGCTGTTCAACTCCGTTTCCACTAAACCACTACATAGTGACATAACGGAGAAGGAAATCCGTTACAAATAGATCACTTCCAACGAAGGAAAACGCTAGCCACCTCCACTTTCTTCCCGTTACCGGACCGTCCAACGTTTCCGACACCGGTGGCATTTTTCAGTCATTTTCGATTCGAACAATATCTGGCCGACTTTATATTTAAACTCAACGTATTTCGAAGCAAAGATGCCTTAAATCGCACTGCTATTTGTTAAAGAAACATACAAAAAAGTATTTACTTTAAATTAAATTACACACAAAAAGAGAGAACTTTCCTTTCTTGTTATTCTCTTTTTTTGATATCAATATGACTCAAGGTCCAAGAACACTATACGATAAAGTCTTCGATAACCATGTGGTTCATCAAGATGAGAACGGTTCATATTTACTATACATTGATAGACATTTAGTACACGAAGTTACTTCACCACAAGCTTTTGAAGGTTTGAAAAATGCAAACAGACCAGTAAGAAGACCAAATTGTACTTTGGCCACAGTGGATCACAATATCCCAACTGAATCAAGAAAAGATTTCAAATCTACTGAAACGTTCATCAAGCAATCAGATTCTCGTTTACAAGTTATGACTTTAGAACAAAATGTGAAAGATTTTAATGTCCCATTCTTTGGTATGACTTCCGACAGACAAGGTATCGTACATACTATCGGTCCAGAACAAGGTTTCACTCTCCCAGGTACCACTGTAGTTTGTGGTGATTCTCATACTTCAACTCACGGTGCATTTGGTTCATTAGCTTTCGGTATCGGTACGTCAGAAGTGGAACATGTCTTAGCTACTCAAACGATTATTCAAGCTAGATCGAAAAATATGCTTATTAAAGTTAACGGTACTTTATTACCTGGTGTTACATCAAAGGATTTAATCTTATATATTATCGGTAAGATTGGTACTGCTGGTGGTACTGGTTGCGTTATCGAATTTGCCGGTGAAGCAATTGAAAAATTATCAATGGAAGCAAGAATGTCAATGTGTAATATGGCTATTGAAGCTGGTGCTCGTTCCGGTATGATTAAACCCGATCAAATCACTTTCGATTACGTTAAGGGTAAACCTTTAGCACCAGTGGGTGACGAATGGGAAAAAGCTCTTAAATATTGGAAAACTTTACATACTGATATTGGTGCTAAATTTGATTACGAAATAATAATTGATGCTAAAGATATAATTCCAACTATCACTTGGGGTACTTCGCCACAGGATGCTTTATCAATTAACTCTGTGGTACCAAATCCAAATGATGTTGAAGATCCAATTAGGAAAAGTGGTATGGAAAGAGCTCTAAAATACATGGGTTTAACTTCAGGTACTCCTTTTGAGAAAATTCCAATTGATAAAGTTTTCATTGGGTCTTGTACCAATGGTCGTATTGAGGATTTAAGAGCTGCTGCAGCAGTCTTCGATGGTTATAAACTAGCTGATAATGTTAAGTTAGCACTAATTGTTCCCGGTTCTGGTTTAGTTAAGAAACAAGCTGAAGCTGAAGGTTTAGATAAAATTTTCATTGCTGCTGGTTGCGAATGGAGAGAAGCTGGTTGCTCAATGTGTTTGGGTATGAATCCAGATATTTTAGATCCACATGAAAGATGTGCCTCTACTTCGAATAGAAATTTTGAAGGTCGTCAAGGTGCTCTTTCAAGGACTCATTTAATGTCACCAGAAATGGCCGCTGCAGCAGGTATTGCCGGTCATTTCGTTGATGTCAGAAATCATGTTTACAAAAATTCTAAGGCAAAAATACAATTAGAAATTGAATCAGATGCACTTAAGAATGGCTCGATGGAGAATAATCCAATTTTTATCGCTAAGAAACAAAAACTTGAAAAATCGACTAAAAATAATTCAGTTGTTTCAACTTCTACTGAAAAGAAACAATCTGCTGGTGCTAGTATGGAACCATTCACCGTTTTAGAAGGTATTGCTGCTCCATTAGATAAAGCTAATGTTGATACTGATGCCATTATCCCAAAACAATTCTTGAAGACAATTAAGAGAACTGGGTTAAAGGCCGGCCTTTTCTATGAATGGAGATTTACTAAAGATAGTAATGGTAAGGACCAATTAACCGATTTTGTCTTAAACGTGAAGCCATACGATAAATCTGAAATTCTTGTCGTGAGCGGTAATAATTTCGGTTGTGGTTCCTCTAGAGAACATGCTCCATGGGCTTTAAAAGATTTTGGTATTAAATCAATTATTGCTCCATCATTTGGTGATATCTTTTATAATAACTCATTCAAAAATGGTATTTTACCAATTAGAATTGATCAAGACATAATTATTGAAAAATTAATCCCAGTTGCTGAAAATGGTGGTAAGTTGGTAGTCGATTTGCCAAAGCAAGAAATTCGTGATTCAAATGGTAAAATCCTTGTCGAAAAGTTTGAAGTTGAACCATTTAGAAAACATTGTTTAGTTAATGGTTTAGACGATATTGGTATTACATTACAAAAGGAAGAATTTATTTCCAAATACGAAGCTTTGAGAAAAGATATCTACTCATTCTATGAAGATGGTTCATCAACATTGAAATTCGAACCAGTAAAGAAACCAATTACTACAGGTGAAGCCATTCATCAAGAATGGTAAATTACTTTCTAAAGTTTACCGATTTTGTGAAAGCTTAATTAAATGCAAAGTTAAAAAATAATGCTCTTAATTTTTCTCCAAAAGAAACTCAAAGAAAAAGAACAATAGCAATTTGGGCATGAGAAATTGATCAAGTATTTTTCACAATCTCCTCAAAAAATATTTTGTGAGTCAATTTTCCTCTATTTATTATTTATTATTTATTATTAATGTATTTACATGATTATTTATTTATTTATTTATTAGTTATTAATCCATAGATTTGTATATTAACCTTTTGTTGACATCAGTCGCATATGCCCACGAATTTTTCCAACATAGGTCTTTCTTTCAAAAGAAGACCATATCAATGTAAATCCAAGTATAGCGCCTTTGATTGTTAGCCTGGTAAGCATTGAACAAAATCCTCTGAAGTATTTAAAAAGAAGTGTAATGCCAATACTTCAAAATATTCTTTTGTAGTAAGGTACTTGCAATGTATTTAGGATTGATTGTCTTCCATATTAAAGTTCAAAACGGAAGCTCTCGAGGAATTTTGAAATTTAGAGTCCAGATTTTCGATTAGTTCTTTGAGTGTTCGTACACTGTGACATGTCAAGATCTTCTCTTGTCAGTTATGGTGGCCTATGGTTACTGCTGTTGAGCGTCGGCTGGAACTCCCGTTAAAATGGATCTACTATGTACATATCAATTACCAATTAAGTACGGTCTAAATAAACTTACGACATAATCGGTAAATTAAGAAAGAATGGAATAGAACGGTTCAGGTTGTCGCCGTACGTGAAATGCTATATTGCTATGATGGAAGAGTTCAGGTTCTTCTATTTAGTTTGGATAGAAGACAAACTCTAAAGAAATATTATTTAGCAAAGTACATTCATATTCAGCTTGCATCATTCATAAAAACAAGAAACAAGCTTTCTTTGTATACCATTAAAATATTTGCCTTTTCCATCAGAATCATTTTACCCTTCAGCCATAAACAAATATACATAGGGTATACCTGGGTACCGATTAAGGTCTTAAATTAATTAAAATTAATTTAACAATAAGCACGTGGTTTGATAGCAGTTCATACTTACTAATTCTTACATGAAGCTGTTTCAATGTGAGAATTTTTACTACAGAACAAACACTATCTCGTAAATTAAGCAGCAACGGTAATGGACCCTAACTGACTGGGCAAAGTTCAATGGAGCTTTCTTTTAAAATAGATCAATTATCTTTAAGGCATCAGACATAAATGCATGAAAAAAAGTTATTGCCAACAACATATTCCACAAGAAATTCAATTAGACCCTGCTAAAAGCCGAAGATACTTATTATATGCAATCTAAACTAGCTATAAATGAGAGACAACCATGTGTAAAATTCAGCAAAAAAATTTAACTATATCCGGATAAAAGGAAGAAGACACGAATATAATACTTTTGATGGAATTACTGGACGTATCGGAATAAGACCACCAATAAAAAAACACCTTTAAGAAATCTATTCTAAATCTGCTATAATGCAACTTTAGCTTCAGCGAAGGAAATTGATATTCCTTATCGCTAACTAAGGTATCTGAAATTTTCCATTATTTCTCAGTAACTAACATCGGTGTTTTGTTGTACTGTTTGATTTATTCACTTTAATTTTAATAAGATAACTGGTATCCATAATATGTCAACGGAACTTATTGACAGCTAAAACTGCCCTTGGTAGCTCTATTTGGTAAACGTGTTTTTCACATTTGATCTGGTTTAATGGTCATACCAGGCAAACAACATTATGTATTTCAGTTAATAGCCCTTCAAATCAAACTGTAAATCTTGGTAAAATCCAAGGTCAAATAACCATTCGAACATAACGAAAAAGGGTGCTAACACTAAACTCTGCAAGAGGTTAGTGAAAATTGCTGGTCTATTTTTCTCAAATTTATTGTGTCCCCATATTTGTAACGCCCACGACATAATAAACAAGAATATATTTGTCTTTAGACCCCATGGTAAGCAATTATTATCCAAAGCTGCATTTATAAGCAAAAAGATGATGGTGAAAATGGATCCACCAATGATATTCAAACTTAAATAGAACGCATTGAGTATAATTGATACCAAATGTGCAAACTTAATAGATGTAGAGCCTAACTCAAATTGGAAGAACGATAATGTCGTTACTAGAATGATTGGAACACAAATCTTGTGGATCCAAATGTTTGTCTTATTTTTGTGGAAGCTTTGATATATCTTCAGTTCTTTCGCCAATTGACTGGTCATAGCTTCCCTAGAGATAAAAAAACAATACGAGAATCTATATATATGTAGTTATATATCGGTATATAGCTGTGCGTAGACAGGTGTTGTGTTTCTGAAAGAAGGAATAGTCGATGAGAAGATCGGCCGAAGTTTTTATCCTTAAAATTTTGTTTTCGAAAAGTTGATTTTAAGGTTACCCGCAAGTATGAGTTTTTTGCCACTTTTTATTCAAGATTAAACACTTTTTCTGCTAAGTAAGTACGATATACGCTAGTAATATAGTGATACATTAAGCTTGTTATCAAGTTACTTCTTTCATACACTTTTTACTAACTACCACATACTTTAAAAATGTCCGGAGCCGCTGCTGCTAGTGCTGCTGGGTACGATAGACACATTACCATCTTCTCACCTGAAGGTAGACTATTCCAAGTAGAATATGCCTTCAAAGCAACAAACCAAACGAATCTTAATTCAATGGCAATTAAAGGTACAAATTGCTCTGTAATAATAAATCAGAAAAAAATCTTTGATAAACTTCTGGATCCAAAGACAGTTTCATATATTTTCCCCATTTCAAGAACAATTGGTATGGTTGCAAATGGTCCAATACCTGACGCTAGAAATGCTGCTTTGAGAGCTAAAATGGAAGCTGCTGAATTTCGCTACAAATATGGATACGATATGCCCTGTGATGTTTTAGCGAAAAGAATGGCCAATTTATCACAAATTTACACACAGAGAGCTTATATGAGACCATTAGGTATTATATTAACCTTTGTTTCAGTAGATGAAGAAATGGGGCCATCCATTTTTAAATGTGATCCAGCTGGTTACTATATGGGCTATAAAGCTACTGCTACTGGTCCAAAACAACAAGAAATTACAACAAATTTAGAAAATGTTTTTAAGAAAAGTAAATCAAATAATATTAATGAAGATTTTTGGGAGAAAGTTGTTGAATTTGGTATTACACATTTGATTGATTCTTTAGGTACAGAATTTACTAAAAATGATCTAGAAATTGGTGTTGCTATTAAGGATAATTTCTTCGTTTTAACATCAGAACAAATTGAAGAACGATTAGTTTCCATCGCTGAACAAGATTAAATTTTTTACTCTACTGCTGAAATGTGATGCATTTGAAAATAAAATTTTTTTTTTTGGTGTATATAGACAAAGGTAAAGTGATTAACGGTAAAAAAGGTGGAATACAACTATCTAATTTAGGTAGTAAAATTTCTTATTCAATCTTATATATATAAATACATAGGAACCACACAATAAGCGAAATAAAATGATATCATAAATAAAATTCTATTTACTTTATTTAAAAAATGTATGGAATAAATAAATAAGGACAATGCTGCTTGTATTTAATCCAATCATTACCGTATTTTTTCTCACACTTGGCTTGATCCCTCATAGCTCTATGAATCAAAACAATAAAGAAAAAAATTGGGAAAAACCAAGGGAAAAATGAATTAAAGCCACAAGTCAATGCCCAAACTAATGATTGAGTCCAATCTGCGGTATAATGAATTTTTCTTGCAAGTTTATACCAACCATCTATTAAGAGAACTGAACCATTTTCAGTTTTCATATATTTAGGATTTTTCAAGATTTGATAAGGTAAAAATGGGAAAGTTTTCCTAATAGTTTTATCACCAGACATTTGCTTTCTGAATGCATTCTTTTGTGCATTGGTGGTATCGAAGAAATAATATGCTACTAATAATGTTAACAATAGACAAATATTATACGACTTAGACCATTGATACTCAATCGGATTATGATAAATTAAATAAAGTGTACAATGACAATATGTATAAGGTACACCAGCAATATTCCAAAAAATCAACATGAAACCGAATTTCTCATATGCCATATCCCATGTTGGTACAATCAATTCTTCACCTTTAGCACAAGCATTAGCATATAACCAATGGGCCACCATAACAATTGCTAATTGTGGAGTTACGTAACCATATTGTTCCCATTGTTTCAAGCATGCACCTAAAGTAATAAAATATAATGTAAACCATGGTAATCTAACTTCGAAAAACATTTTCAAGTCTAAGATGCCCCAACGTGGATTTAGTGGTGCACCCATAAAGAAATCATATAAATGATTCCCCGTCATACGATGATAATCACCTGAAATGAAAAGTGTCCATAAATAAAGAATGATAGAAAATGTGAAACCGGAAATGATTGCACATGTCATGATGAGACCAATATTATCGACTATAGTATACAATTTGAATAAATTGGTGAAATGTAAAGCCAAAACAACCGCGGTAGTAGTGTATAGAGACCACATTGCATTACAAAAATATGGTAATTGTTTACCATTCAAATGTGTCAATGGTTGCCCTTTGGTCCAAACACCAGGTAAAGTATAATAAAAAATAATTTGTAGTAACCAAAAACCACCAAAAATTGTCCAGACATATTTATCTGGCGTAGCATTCTCCTTAGTTAATTGGATCATAACCTTGAGAAAATCTGACCAATTTTCTTCCGTTTTTGGCCATGCTGGTTGACCATCATAAAATAGGGCAGAAATCCACATATAATACATTAATAATGGGAAGCCAACTAACATTCCGATGACACCTAATGAACCACCAAATTCATATTCAATTTCATTTGGTTTCAAATATTTACCCTGGGGTAAGAAAGTTTTGCTCATTTTGGAGAAGCCTTTCCTTTATATGTATATTCCTTTTCTGAATCCTATTTGTTGGTTGAACCAGTTCCTGAATTGTGGTTTTTTTTATAATATATATTATTTGAGAAGTTCGAGGTCGTTGTGGCTAAAACTGGCAATTTGTGTCGTTTAGTTCGTTTAGTATAAAATTTCAGTTTTCCTTCTCAGTTTTTTTACAATGCGAAAAAAAGAGAAAAGTGCAAATTTCGGAGTTTATTTTGCGGGAAAACGACAAATTTCCTGTTGGCGGTTAGAGTTCAATTTGGATTGGTGGAGTGCGTAGGGGTTTTCATGTGGGGTGAAAGGGTAGATTTGAGTTGGATCCCTTTTTTTTCTTCTTTTTTGATATAAAAAGGAACTTTTTCTTCTCTTCCAGATTTATTTTTAGTTTTGTTTTTCACTTTGTGTTTTGCGTGTGTTTTTTTTTTTGACTCTTAGATATGAGGTTTTTTGAACTCTTTAATAATGTAGATATAAGTTAACGTCATATATGAGAGCAGTGTGAATTAAGCCGAAAGTTTTTCCAACATTCAGTTATTGAAATACAAAATCGTACATACATTTATACAGTCCTTTCTAAACATAAACTGCAGATTTTGTTTATTTTTTTATTGTGTATGTGCACAGTCATACCCAACATATATATTGTGAAGCAAATATAGTCATACATATCGACGTATATATATAAACTTTCCACAGAGGTGTTTTTCCACACTACGTAGATGACTATGCCAGACATACTTGGTTTTGTCAAAAGAAATTGATAACGAAAAAAAAAAAATTCCAGAAAGCGAAAAGCATCGTTTGGAATAACGCAAATACGCCACCATGACAAACAAAACCGCTAAAGGTGGCAGGACCAAAGTGAGAAAAGCTTGTGAAAGCTGTAGGAAAAGGAAAATTAAATGTACTGGATTACAACCATGTGCATCATGTGAAGCATATAACTGCCCTTGCATCTACTCCAATAAAAATTCGCCGACCACAACGACAGCGGCTCATGTCAATAATACTCCTCAGAATGAGGATAATCTCTATATAAATACTGATCGCAAACAGAGTAACGGTATTAAGAAAAAACAGATATCAAATAACATTCCTACTTCGACTTCAAGTTTGTCAAGTATAGCGAGTCTAAGCAACCCTTCACCAGAAAATAATAATAAACTCAATATGACTAAAAATAAAGGTAAAATTAGAGATAATAATGACTTCGATAAAACTGGTGTCTACGAAAATGACGTCAATATCGAAACACAACTGTACGAATTAAATAAAATTGTTAATAATTTACAAAACGTTACAAGACTTTTACAAGAAAGGAATAACGATAATACAACTAGCAATGGTACATCTCATGATAATATTCAACAACTTTTAAATACTGCCAATGACCAACTCTCGACACTAAATAAAAGCTGGGATCCAGCTATTGATCCTCACAAATTCAAACTTCTTGAAAAGTATAACCATAACAACAGAATTAAATCAGTAAATGAAAAAATTTCCCTCGAGACATGTCTCTTGAAAAATAAATACAATGATCAGGTCAATATTACCAAATATTTTATATGGAATGAGAATAAATATGAACTACCGAAATGTATAGATCACCCTAACAGTGAGGATGATATAAACAATAGTACTAAAAGTAATGTTCTTGTTGCTACAAATAAAACAGGTTTAATCGATGACATGTTTGGTCTGTATTCATTTTTTGAACCGTTTTCATTTAGTGCTATTGGCCAAAACTGCAAAAAAATTATTCAATCAACTCAAAATAATCATAATTTTACTAAAGAAGTGAAAGAAGGTATTTATCTAACGCTAAGATTTTTTGATATGTGTGTTTCACACTTCCATGAAAACGCCTTATCTGTTGCTAACCCTTTGGAAAGTTATCTGCAAATGAGAAATATTAAATTATTCGGACAAGATCCTTCAAGAGCAGATTCTCAACTTAATGATCGTACAAGTCCAGCAAACACCAAGAGCAATGCACATACACCTGGAACTCCATCTTCTTCAATGTCTTCCACAAATACCAAGGCATTAGTCAATCTTCTGATTAAGATGTTACCTCAACCCTTTGTGGAATCACATACCGGTATTTCAAACCAAAATTTATTGGATACAGTATATGATGATTTTGCCATGTTTGAGAAATTACTTAATATGTATCAAACACATGAAAAGACATTCGAGAATTTTATCACCATTATAACTAATTTTGATAATCAACAAAAATACAATTCCAATGATATTAACATTTTATTACAGTTATTGGATGAAGAACAGTTAATCTTAGCACTAACCTATGCTTATTATAATTCCACTTTATATGATTATTTCAATCCAGAACTTTGTTTAAAATATTTAGAAATGTTACTTACTTTACTAAAGAGCCAAATTTGGAGTAAAGATAAACATGCGTTCGATAAGACAATTTCAATTGCATTACAAAGAGCTATTCAAATGGGACTTTTACGTTGGGAATTTTATGTTGGCTTGGATGAAGTGATTGCGGAAAAGAAAAGAATGATTTGGTGGAATCTGTATATTTATGAAAAAGGTCGTTGTGTAAAAACTGCTCAACCCTCTTTAATTAACGATGATGTAATGTCATGTTTACTACCAAAGTGTTTCAGAGATGTGGGATTCTTAGATAATAGCGATTTTTTGAAAAGAGTCACTGAAGTAGATAGAAATGAAAATTTTGACTCAATGGATATTCAGTCATTGGTTTTTTATGGTAAGTTAGCTGGAGCACAAATCATTTCCGATTATCAGACCAAAGTCTTATTTAATGAACGTTTCACTTCTATTAAACTAGCTGGGTTTCCACCTTTACTGAAAACTCAACGCTATAGAGAAATCCTAGAACTGGTTGAAATTACAAAAAAACGGCAACTTGCAATAAAGGCTCAATTGTACAAACTTTTTGAGATCGCATCTGATCCATCAGCTTCTTATACGAAATACCCCAAAACTGATGTGATAGATGCTATGAAATTTATTTTAAGTTATGAACATTATTGGTCTTACATTTTATCGACTTTACAAAATCTTGAAGCCAGATTTAATACCAGAGAAAATCCATCTAAGCAAGAAATAGTTGAATCCACAAAGCTTATCATTGAATCATGGAGAAGAATGAGCAAGATCATGTTATCTTTCGATAATGCATATTCTTTTTCAAAAGATTTTTTCTTTTATTGTTCCATTCATGTCTTTATATTGCCAAATATGAATGATTCACATAATATACAGTTTGATGACATTGTTGAAAACCTTAAAGTTTTTGACAAATTGAGTGTTTTCCCCATTCTTGTAGACAATTCAAATTACAAACAAGTCGAAAACAGTCATTTCTTCAAAGAGTATTGTAGAAACTTAAGTATGACAGTATTATGTTCTAGACTATTGATGGGAAAGTACATGTTTCTGAATAGCTTAACTCCTTCAGAGCTTTTTGAGAACTTAAATAAATTCTCACCAAAGATAACCCAAATAGCAATGACTGTACTGGATAGTAAGTCTGTTGCATATCGCTACTTATTGAAACCTGTTGCTAAATCGGGCTTCCATTTGAAAGTAAGCAATCTCTTGTCAACTTTAGGTTTTGAGAAAAAAATTGATGAAAATAATAAAAATGGACCTAGCAATATCAACCTTCAGTTTAAGCCAATTGGTACAAGTGAGTTGCCGAACTCCTCAACTTATGATGATGGAATGAATTTTCAATCTCAAAATTTTATGAAGTTTACTACAACTCCTCGTAATAGCATAAATGCATACTCAGTAAACCCTCCTAAATCAGATTTTAATAAGATGCTTCCTGAAATTTCTACCTATTCAAATGGTACTTCAAACGGCTTTAGCACAAACGAACAAATCAGTAATAATAAATTTGAGAATAACTTTACTAATGGAATTAACAACACTAATAATCAAATAAGTAGTACTAACTCAACTAATAATGGTGGCAATGTTCGAATAAGTAATGACTTGAATGGCCTCATGTCAAGCCAATCGAATGCTGGTCAAAATGTTCTGTTGAACGACGAATTAATGCAAACTGTGGGATTTAATTTGGGTACATTAGACGAATTTGTTAAACATAGTGATTTGAACGATTTATATAATGTCTTATGGAGTGATTTATGCCCCAGTGATGTCCAATTAGAGTAGTCAGCTCCGCTTAGCACATTATCTTGGCCAAGATACATAAAGAAAAAAAAATAGAATCTTTGATACATATCCTTCCTGTATATAGATATATCTAAACAATAAATTATAAACTCTTTCCTTTTAAAAATCAAAAAAAATAAACTATTTTACAATTATGGATAGTGCTTCATACAAATATTATTTGAATTTACTTTGGTGTTAAATTTAGCATACTAGCAATACGTTTACCGTGTGGCGTATTTCTGATGGACCCAACTAATAATGGTGTAATGATATTTGATAACTGTTCATATAATGAGTTATTTTGCTTATGGGAAACATCTAATGCTGTTTGCAAGACATAATTACCATAACTATCATTTAACAAAATTTGAATATCTTCATCACCACCATTTTTCAATAATTCTGTAATTAAAATATTAGCAACAATTGGTGTTCTTAATAATTTTTCAACAACATTAGAACCAAACTTGTGTACTGATAACTCAGCAATTTTAGTCTTTAGTATTTCAACGATTTTCTTTGTGTATTCAAAATCGTTCCTTTCAGTTTCCTTATTGATGATATATTGAACAACGTAATTACCAAATGGGTCCAACGTTAACTTATTGACATATAATAACAATTGATCACATAACTTATTACATTGTTCTTTGGTACCGAAATCTAAGCAACGTTGTAAGACACAACAACCATGTCTGTGTGTTGCAATCGTCATACAGTCAGAACATGTTGCATCAAAGATGAATTGGAAATCATTTGGATTTAATTTTTGTAAACATTTCTGAACAACATGATTACCATTTAAATCTTTACTCAACTCTACAATGGAATCTTTTAATGATGAAACAATGATTTCAGCCTCTTCAGATGTGGAGATACATTCAATTAATTTTTGTAAAGCTCTTGTACCATGTGCATTAAATGCAATTTCTACAAAGTGAGGTGATGCGATGGTAGATAACTGAATTCTTTGTTGCAGATTTACCCTTTCAATTAATTTTTGAATTAAGTAATTACCAAAGGAATCAGTCATTAATTCAATTGTATGATCTTTCGTTTCGTTAAAGATAATATCAGCGGCATCTTTGCCTAGTATATCTAATTGTCTTTGTAGGAACCTGCAACCATGTTGATCTTTACATAATGAGTAAATGTTACCAATATAGTCATTTAAAGTAGCATCAATGTAGCGTGATGAATCCTCCATTTTACGTAAATCATTGTGTCTATATCTACCACTGCCGCCATTTCTTCTATTATTGGGGCGGCTATTTAAGTTTGGATTATTCATATTACCATTTTGACCATTCATTAAGTGAGGTGGCATCATTGGATTGAATGGCGGGTTGCCGTAAAACATTGGAGGAACTTGATGAGGATGATGTGGGCTATTTGGTGGTAACATTGGGTTGAACGGGATCGGAATTTCATCAGTATTTGTTTTGCTTGGATTTTCACCATTAATCATTCTAGCAATACCATTGAGATCTTTATTGGTGGTTGTGTTAGCAGTATTATTTGCACCAGCAACTGTAGCATTGCCGTTAAGACTAGAGTTAGCAATATTAATGTCATCAGTTATTGGATTACCGTTGATATCAATATGTGGAATGGGTGAAATACCCATACCATGAGGTGGATGTAAATGACTATGATGTGGAATTGGAGATTGTGCGTGGTGTAGATGTGGTGGTGTTAAACCACCAAGTAAAGGTGAGAACCCATGTAGTGGTGAATTAAAATCATAATTACCTGGGAAATGCATACCTTCATTCATAATTGGATTATTTTGCAACAACGGTCCGCCATATGGATAAGCCGCGGCATACGTATTGGAGATTTCTTTCGAGTTGGTTGTTTCGCTATTACTCTTGTTAGCAACAACTGAAGTACCATTATTACTACCATTTTCAGCTGCAATAGTATTGGCATTAGCACCAGCATTAGGTTTGCCAAGACTAATTGGTGGTGGTAAGAAGACAGTTTCGCGATCACCTAAGGAGGTCGATTGAGTTCTTGTTTTAGCACCAACATTAGAGGTTACACCTAACGTAGTAGTATTAGTGGTCTTAGTAGTACCGTTAGTGCCTGTAGTACCATTGTTGACGGTATTAGCAATATCGATATCAGCAGAAGAGTTCTCAATTAGATCCTTTGCAGATATAGCATGGAAAGTTTGTCTTCTCAAAGTGTTCGAACCAGCTATAATACCATGTGAAAAGTTAATTGAATCAAGTGAGTCATCAATGGCAGAGTTATCATTAATCTGCTGATTAGGCCAGTTGATTGAACTCAAGTTTTGTAATGGTGGTACCATGTTAGGCATAGTTGAAATATTGTATGGATTCATACTATCCATATCAAAATTACCAAATTTCAAACTTGGTTCAGCGAGCGAAGTCTTATTAGTGTTGGTAGTACCCTCATTGATATTAGTACGGCCGTTAGTTGGGTTGCTGCTATTAGGGTTTACCATATTCGAATCTACATTCTCATCACCTAAAGGATAAAAATTCATTTGATGTGGCATATGTAACATTTGTGAATAAGGATAATTCATGTTCATCATTGGGGGCATCAACATATTTGGTAACGGTAATTGAGGTTGTTGAGATTGTGACGTTGTTGGTCGAATTTGTGGTTGTAATGGTAAATTTGATTTATTTTCATTGCTGGAATCAAGATTGAGTTGGTCTAAAGCAATGACAATATTAGCATCGTCCTTATTGACTTTTTCGGACATAATTCCCAAAAATCGGCTATCCAAAGACTTAAATGGGATTTAATGAAGAAATAAAGACGATAAAAATTTGTAGAAAAAAACGAATTGGTTTAGAGCCTTTTCTGTCTTTTATCCAAAAACTTAGCCTGTTGGTTTAACAAATTTAAAATTCTTTGTGGTCAAATGGCTGAAGATTGAAAGAACTATTCGAAACTGAGAAAACCAAGATAAAATGCTTTGTATGACTTGAAAAAAACTTACCTAATGTAACTAATATACAAAAAATGGGAAATAATTTACACAATATAGTTAATTAATGTACACTGAATATTAAAATGATCCGCTACCTATCTGTATCGTAAGCTGTTAATATGCCAAACAATTTTCTTGTCAGTTTCCAATTTGCAGTCTTGGACACAATACAAAATGTTTCTCTGTTTGATTTTTTCTTAATTTTTCTTTGCGATGAAAAAATTTCACTTCGACGTTCCACGTGATCTGAAAAGCACGCTACTTCAACCCTAAATTAGGGCACCGGACAATTACATAACTAAGACCTAATGATAAAAGAAAAATTGTTTTTAATGAATAAATTAGTGTGTGTGTTATAAAATTATACAATATTAAATATTAAATGAAGTGAAATAAAATTAAACTTAATTAAAAAATGTAATTAATGTAATTAAAATGATTCTTTAATTATAATGATTTGTGTGCAGTATTATTAATATATTATAATAAAAATATTAAAGTCTCTCCAAACAAGTTGCAGAACGAAAATTTCTAATTTAATGAAATAAGCACCTAAGCAAAATCAATTTGAAAAAACTAATGGATGTTGAAGTACTGTCTGAAATTCTCTTGAATAAGACAAAGCGGCCATTGTTGTAGTTTACAAGTTAACATATGTGTGTGTGTGAATGTAACAAGTATCATAAAAACAATAGCAGAACGTTGTAGAATTGTAGATCTAATATACCAGTCAAAATGCTTAATCTCTTCTAGTGTGTGTGAATGAAAAAGATTGTCAGTATTAAAAATGGTACAGTTTCCAAAGCAGTAAACAAAAAGATAATCTCGTAAGGAAGTTTTTGTCAGGGAACTTAATACAAAATATTGTGGAATTAACGAACGTAACAACTTTGCATGATAAAAACTTTATTTGTAAATGTAAAAAATGTATCAGTTCCCATAGAAATAAAAAAATTAAATTTGGATAAAATGAAATAAAAAGAATTAAATTGCTTTATAATAAAACAACACAATTAACAATCAAATGTAATTATTATGATTGATAACTGTTAAAAATGAATTAAGTAAATTAAGAAAGAAAAACTAATCTGAAAAAATTATTAATTATAGTATTAAGAATTAGTTTTCTTTTTCATGTTGAGTAGAAACTCTTCTCATAGCAGCTAAGAAATCTTCAACAGATCTAGTAGACTTTTCTTCCTTCATTGGTTTACCGTTCATTAATCTGTCAAAGGCTTCAGATTCAGACATTAAGTAGTAAGCACCACCCATGACACAGAAAACACCAATAGACCAGACGTAAACACGTACAACAGTAACAATGTCAGTCCAGTTTTGAGACCACCAACCGAATAAAGTGAACATAGTAGCAATGACATCGACACCGAAAACGGCACCAGCTAATTGCCATGATGGAATAGAAGACCAGAATGGACCAACAGCTCTAGTAATGAAAATCAACCAATTTTCAGTTAAAGAAATTTCTAAGAACATAATACCATCAATAGCACCGAAGTTTTGAATAATACCACCCTTTGGTAAGAACATGGTAGTTAAACAAATCCAAGAACCAACAGCTAAAATTAAACCTAAAATAATGGACATACCCCATAATCTTGGTAAATCCCATTTAACTGGTTTTTGGGAGAAAGGAGCATTATCATAAGCAATAGCTAAAGTAGCAACATCAGCGAAAATGGCAATGAAAACAATTAAGTTAATATCTAAGGAAGTATCTAAGATAGCAATCCATAAACCTAAGAAAACTTCTAAATGTAAAGATAAGGCAATACGGTAAACAACATAAGAGTACATTCTGTGGAAAATTTGTCTGGAGGTCTTTAAAGCATCAATAATAGCAGATAAACCTGGAGCTAAGAAAACAATATCAGAAGCAGATCTAGCGGCATCAGTAGCACCTTCGACGGCAATACCGGTATCAGCCTTCTTTAATGATGGAGCGTCATTAACACCATCACCAGTCATAGCAACTAAGTAACCTCTGTTTTGTAAAATTTCAACGACTCTGTATTTATGTTGTGGGAAAACTTCAGCGAAACCATCGGCATTTTCAACGAAATCAGCTAATTCAGAACCTGGCATGTCACCACCACCACCTAAACCTAATCTTTCAGCGTTATAGATGTTAGTACCTAAACCTAATTGTCTACAAGTTTCCTTAGCAATACCAACAGCATCACCAGTTAACATCTTGACTCTTAAACCTAATCTTCTAGCTTCATCAACAGTTTCAGCAGTATCATCTCTTGGTGGATCCATACATGGCATAACACCTAAAATTTCCCAGTGACCTTCACCTCTCTTTCTAGCAACACCTAAAGCTCTGAAACCTCTTGAAGCTAATTCAGCAACCTTGTTTTCATAGTTTTCATGGACATCTTCTGGAATTGGGTGATCTTCTTCAACAGTCTTTAAGACGAATAATGGAGCACCTTTAACACAGATGATTCTTTCACCTTCTGGAGATTCAACAACAGCGGTGACTTTCTTGGAAACTGGATCGAATGGGTGGAATTCTAAGACCTTGTATTTAGTTAATAAGGATTTAGCAACTGGGTATTGAGCTAAAGCCTTTAAGAAAGCCTTATCAATGGCATCTAAACCCTTAGCCTTTCTGGAAGCAGCTAAACAAGCAGTTAACATTAAGTCATCAGCAGAAACACCTTCAACAGTGTATGGTTCATGTAAGGATAACTTGTTCTTGGTTAAAGTACCAGTTTTATCGGAACATAAGATTTCAACACCAGCTAAGGATTCAATAGCAGATAATTTTTGAACAATAGCTTGTTTCTTAGCTAAGTAAGCAGCACCAACAGCCATAGTGGTAGTAACGACAGCTGGTAAACCGACTGGAACACCGATAATGGTAATACCTAAAGTGTAACGTAAGATCTTGACAATACCGTCAGTTCTGTAGAAAGCAGCAGTCCAGACTAATAATAAGGTGATGATAACTAAGACTAATAAGATAATACCAATACCGTTTAAGACTTCAGTGAAATGACCAGTACCAGCAGAAGCTTTGTTAACTAAAGCAGCAGCTCTACCAACGAAAGTGTTGTCACCGGTAGCAATAACGACCATGAAACCTTCACCTCTCTTAACAGTAGAGGAAGAGAAAGTTGGATCACCGAAATGTTTATCGACAGCTAGAGATTCACCAGTAATAGCAGATTGATCGATTTGTAAGAAAGATTCTTCGGTAACAATTCTACCATCGGCTGGAATGATAGTACCATCTTCTAATTGTAAAATATCACCTGGAACAACTTCATTAGCTGGAATTTCAACTAACTGACCATCTCTAATAACGATAGCAGAGTTAGCTAAAGTTTTCTTTAATTCATCGACAATAGAACCGGCTTGGAATTCTTGAACGAAACCAACAGCAGCATTCAACATTAATAAACCACAGATAACACCGAAATCGACCCAATCGGATAAACCAGCAGCTAAAATAGCGGCAGCTTCCATAACGAATTGAATTGGACCAATGAAGAACATTAAGAATTTGACAATTAAAGATTCATTTTCTTCAGCCATTTGATTTAAACCGTACTTCTTTCTTCTTCTAGCGGCTTCTTCGGAAGTTAAACCATGAGCAGGATCAGTTTGTAATTGATCTTCTGGAATAACTCTAGCTTCACCGGCAGCGACGTGAACATCGTCTTCATCGTCTTCATCATTGGCTGCACCGTGATTAGATTGTAATTCATCGATTAAAGCATCAATATCATCATCAGAGGATTCATCTTCGGATGATTCGAAAACTTCCTTTGGAGGTTTTTCTTCTTGATCAGACATTATGATATGTTAAGAATAAATAAAAATTTAATCTGCTATATTAGGAATGTAAAGAAAAGAAGAGTGAAAAAAAAGAATTTAATAGAATTTAAAATAAGCTGCTATAAGATAGGAAATATTGCAAATTGGGATAAAGAGAATATTAGTTTATATATGAAAAAAAAAATAAATGACGAATGAGTGATAAAAAAAAAAAAAGCAGTGTTCCATTCGAAGCGATAGATCACATAAATTGAGGAATTTTCCAACAAGGTTTCAAATTTTTCAATTTCAGCGGGATGTCCCACTAGTTGAAGATACCATCTGGATGTTAAGGTGGGAGAATTGTGAGATAGTAAACGATTTAGAATCGATTGCAGAGACTTTGCGCTGAGGGTAGTCATTTATTAGTTACCATTCTTGCCAACAGTGAGAGAGTAGCGATGGAAATTACGTTGATAAAGCAACCTGCATTGGTGCGGTTTTGAGCGAAAAAAAAATCTGAGTCAAGGTGCTGTTGGGGAACGATGTCAACGTGCCTTGCTTCTTTTTAAATCTCGCAGGAGGCAGAATGGACAGGGCCAGAGAAATGTATGTGCTAGATCCATAATATTCGATCTGGGTAGGAGTTTTTTGAAAAAATACGGCCGGAAAAGATAACAGGAGTGTTACTTTTGGGCCAAAAATGGTGAGGTTAAAAGTGCGATGAAATTTTCACTCGGATCAATAAACCGCTCATGACGTAAAAGAAACGTTGTACCCGGAGAGAAGACCAAAACAATCAGTATGAAAGGGAAAAAGAAATGCAAAAAACAAGAGCCCATGTCCAGAAACACATAAGGAAAAGATAAGTAAAAAAAAGAAATATTCAGCCAAAGCTAAAAGCACATGAATGAGTTTCCTAATGCGGATGCACCCATCTCATTCGGTTAATGGCGCAATCCTAAAACGGAAAAGTACAAATATTCAAAAGAATACGGTTTTCCCAAAAAAGTGTGTATGTATTGACAAATTGCCCAAAGTAGTAGTGTCCAATGGACATATGCTTTTCCTATAAGGGAAAATGTCAACAGACAAAAACAAGAAACTAAATTTTTACTTGTTTGATATAGAATCGGTAATCTTTTTTTGCACTCTTTTTTTTCTTGGGCATGAAAAAAAAGAAAAAGATAAAAGGTTCCCTGATAATAATGAAGGGAAAATAAATGATTAAAATTTGCGTTATCATGCTTTTTTTTTTTCAGATCTTGTCGTTTCGTTAATACAACGCCGTTTGATGGAAAAAAAACTCGGTTACCGGATTAACGGAACGGCTAAATTCGAGCTGAAGGAATCTTTTTGGCTGTAGACCCCATTCTTTTCCGTAAAGAGATAATTGTTCCGTTCATTTTCAATTTTAGCCATTCCAAAATTCCCTTATCGCTGAAACCGGACATTGCAATTTTTTCATTCGGTTTTCCAAGGTCGAACTTAATTGGCAGCGAACATTACGATAAGATAAGAAAAAGAACCATCCCAAATTTCAATTTTAAATGACCAGAAATTTCATCATTGCCCTTCCTAAAAAATCTCTTTGAAAACTTAATAGCAGTAAAAAATAATAATGAAATATTATAATACTGAAAAGATAGGAAACTTGAAAATGTATTGTTTAATGGCATCTGTGAAAAAAAGAAATAGTCAATTCTTACATACTCGAATGTGCGATAGAAAATCAGAACTTCTGATTCAGAAGCCAAAAACACAAGGACACAACGAATTTCTTAATGTTCGACACTCTTGAGAAGCAGTTTCATTTGTGACTAAATACAATTAGTTGTTTTTTCTTTGGTCATTGCAAGAAACCAAGATGAAGCCAGTAGATAGATTGTCGGGAATCAGTACTGCGTAAATTCGATTTCGTACAGTAAACAAACTGGTACTCTAAGACTTGACATTGTTTAGCAGGGACGCTCGATGACATACATATCTTGGTAATAACTATACCGAAAGTGGTACACTCGTTGGGAAGTAAATAGATGAGGGTTCGGGTAATGTACCGTTACTTTTCTCTTTCTTTTTTTTGTTTACTTCAAAATAAGTTTGCCTTTCAGGAATTTAATGAAGATGCAACTGAAAAAAGATAATTTTTGGAGAACAAAACAAAAAAAGGGGAGTTTTTGGAAACTTCGTTTTTGTTGGGCTGTCTTACTGTATATAGCATCGTCCACTGAACGAGGCTGTTTATTCGTTACACAGCAGGTAGATCGCAGCAGACTGAACGAACGCCCACTTTTCGTTCAGTAACTGGCCGCAACATCACACATACACACTACGCCAGCTATATAAGCACACCTTCTGGCATCTTTACAAAGCAGTCCATATGAAACTCCCTTAGAAAACTTGCCGCTCTGTGTTTTCCACCAATGAAATCGAAGCGGCCGGGCAACACGCGGGTGGCTTAGCCGCACGTGACGAGTTATTGCCGTTTTTCATCTCCGGGACACTAACGGCCGATTTCGGTAGATACACTTTTTATTAGTTGTAGCTTTCCATACCGATTCTTAGCTTTCTAGTGCTACTTTCTTCTTTCTTTACTTCACTTTGACATCGCTACTTACTATTCTGCATCAACCAGGAAAGAACAACCTGGAACTGCATTTTGGTTCATTGTCGAGCTGGATACTATCTTACACACAAGGTTATATCTTTCTAGAACCATATTTTTTTCATAGTCCCTAGCAAGTTTCGGTCGTAATTTAAGACTTATCACTAAAATAAAATATCAATATTAACTGCTTTCTCTTACTCCCAAAATATCATATAACGATAAAAGGTAGACTGAATTCTCACAACGAAGACAAAAAGAAATCAAAATTAATTTAAGGAAAAAGTTCAACTTTCAGCACTCTCATATTATCGCCATTGTATAATTGGCAATATTATCAAAAATTTTACTCAATTAATAACCTTTTCAAAAGAAACTGCATAAAGGATGGATAATTTAGACTTGGATAAATTGTCTTCATTGCATAACCCTAAATCATTACATAATTTTAGTAACACTTTTCAAGATGAATCAAATTTTTACAGATTATTAGAGACTAATCCAACAACCGGTATAAACAATATAAACTCTAATAATTATAAATTATCGAAAAGATTCATCAAATTTGGTGATAACAAGTTACCTGATCATGTACCAAAAACTTTTTTGAATTTAATCGTTGAAGCTTTTGAAGATAAGACTATGATCTTATTAACAGTATCTGCTATAATCTCATTCTTATTAGGAATGTATGAACTATTTTATCAACCTGCTCAATATGATCCAGAAGGTAATAAAATAAACCAGGTAGACTGGATTGAAGGTGTCGCCATCATGTTTGCTGTATTAGTGGTAGTATTTGTAGGTGCCATTAATGACTATCAAAAGGAATTACAATTCATCAAATTAAATGAAAAGAAAACAAATAGGAAAATTATCGTTATTAGAAACAATAATGAATGTTTAATCTCAATCCATCATGTACTTGTCGGAGATGTAATCTCTTTACAAACTGGTGATGTCATACCAGCTGATTGTGTTTTAATCAATGGTACCGTTGAAGCTGATGAATCCTCCATTACCGGGGAATCTGACCAAATAAAAAAAGTTAAATTATCAATTTGTCTATCTGAATTCGATTCAAATGAGAAATTTGATATTGGTGATGAAAATCCTGATACAAATAAAAAAATTCATGATTGTATGTTGATATCTGGTTCAAAAATTTTATCTGGTTTAGGGAAAGCTGTCGTGACAGCTGTAGGTGAAAATTCAATTAACGGTAAAATCTTAATTTCTTTAAAAGATACAGATGACACTACACCGTTACAAGAAAGGTTAAGTGAATTGACTGATTCAATTTCTGTCTTCGGTATCATGGCTGCTGTAATACTTTTCGTTGTTTTATTATTAAAATTTTTTTATAATTTATGGAGTGATAACGGTATTTTCCATAATTTACCAAATCCACAAAAGATTAGTAAGTTGGTTAATATCTTAATTACTGCCATTACAATCATTGTAGTTGCAGTTCCAGAAGGTTTACCATTGGCTGTCACTTTAGCCTTAGCTTTTGCAACCACTAGAATGACAAAAGATGGTAATTTAGTAAGAGTATTGAAAGCTTGCGAAACTATGGGTTCTGCCACATCAATTTGTTCTGATAAAACGGGAACTTTAACAGAAAATATAATGACAGTTATCAAAGGTGAATTGATGAATTCTAAATTTGATGATTCAAGAACCACTACAAGATACACTAATGGTAATAATAATACCAATTCTGACAGCAATATTGATTCAGTAGGTAAACCAACATCTTTTGATATTTTCAATAAATCGAAAAATAAGGAATTTAGACAACGTCTTTTTACAAATGTTGTATTAAATTCCACAGCTTTTGAAAATAAGGATTACTTAAATATTGATGACCCAAATCCATACAGTATGGATTTGCAAAGAAGAAGAACTTCCATTGAAATATCTGATGAAGATTTACTAAAGCAAATTAACAAAAGGAGAGAAGAAGCATATATAGGTTCTAAAACTGAAACTGCATTATTGAATTTAGCAAGACGTTCAATGGGGTTACAATGGGGTCAAATACAATACTTACGTGATAATTTAAGAGAAAATTTTGATGTTATCAATATTGTTCAAATAATACCTTTTGAAAGTTCAAGAAAATGGTCTGGTATTGTGGTCAAATATGATAATTTTTATAGATTATATGTGAAAGGTGCCGCTGAAATCGTTTCAAACAATTGTAAATTTAAATTAATGGAAGATAATAAATTAATTAAAGTGGATGATAATATTTTAAGCGACATCAATGAAAATATTGATCAATTGGCTAATCAAGCATTAAGAGCAATTTCATTCGCTTATAGAGATTTTAAAAATTGTATCGATTGGCCTCCAATGGAATTAGTCGATGAAGAGGAAAAAAATAATGAACCGAATAATAATAGTAGTACAGATTCTAATGTTAGTAGTCAGAGTAATCTAAATCAAGAAGCATCTCCACATTTATTATTAACTAAATCGTTACCAAATGATGAAAATGATAATACTGGATTAATATTAGACGGTATCATTGGTATACAAGATCCTCTACGAGCAGGTGTGAAAGATTCTGTCTTGCAATGCCAAAAAGCTGGTGTTATTGTACGTTTAGTTACAGGTGACAATTTATTAACTGCAAAGGCCATTGCTAGAAATTGTTGTATATTAGATGATAAATCATTTAATGAACCGGATGTAGCCATGGAGGGACCAGATTTCCGTAAACTGTCTGATGAGGAAAGAATTAAAATTATACCAAATTTAAGAGTATTAGCAAGATCATCGCCAGAGGATAAAAGGTTGCTAGTCTTCCATTTAAAGCAAATGAATAAAGTAGTTGCGGTTACCGGTGATGGTACTAATGATGCACCAGCATTGAAATTAGCTGATGTTGGTTTTTCTATGGGTATTGCTGGTACTGAAGTGGCACGTGAAGCATCAGATATTATTTTAATGACGGATGATTTTTCAGCAATCGTAAATGCCATTAAATGGGGAAGATGTGTTGCTGTATCTATCAAAAAATTTATTCAATTTCAATTAATTGTGAATATTACTGCTGTAGTGTTAACGTTTGTTACTGCCGTTTTATCTGAAGATGAATCATCTGTATTAACAGCAGTTCAATTATTATGGGTTAATTTAATCATGGATACCTTAGCTGCATTAGCATTAGCAACCGATAAACCAGATAAAAATATTTTGGATAAGAAGCCAAAAGGTCGTGATTCGCCATTAATAACTATTTCTACTTGGAAAATGATTTTAGGTCAATCAATTTTACAATTAACTGTAACATTTATATTACATTTCCATGGTAAATCGATTTTCTTCCCACAATTAAGTAAGATAACTGGTCGTCAACAACAGCAATTGAATGCTATGACATTTAATACATTCGTTTGGTTACAATTCTTCACATTATTAGCATCAAGGAAATTAGATGAAGGGGATGATATTGAGAATTGGAAAGATAGAATAAATAGTAATAATTTAAATTTTTTCCAAGATTTAAACAGAAATTATTATTTTTTGGTAATTTTATTCATTATTGGTACTTGTCAAATAATAATAATGTTTTTCGGCGGTGAAGCCTTCTCTATCGCAAGACAAACAAAATTAATGTGGATTGTTTCCATTTCATGTGGATTATTATCCCTACCAATGGGTTTAGTGATAAGAATTTGCCCCAATAAATGGTTTATTTCAATTTTTTCCAATAAATTCATGGACAAGATTAAGAAATTAACTGGATTAGATTTTGTTTATAATAGATTATCCAGCAGTGATAATGATGAAGAGTCTTTATTAGACAATAGATCAAATATCTAAACCGAAAACACAGTGGATTTAGAGAAAAATATGAAAGACCAATTTTTAATATTCATACAATTTCCAGAAAAGAGGTTATTTATTTATTCTGGTTAGTAGGCTGATGTGGTATGATTAGTTTTTTTTTATTTAAATGGACATTTTTATTTGAATTATTCATTATCGTATATATATAATTTCTTCCGAGAAAAAATATGCATATTGTTATATATTTAAGTGTACTGTATCAAGTTTCTATTTGCAGTAGTAGTTATCTATTCATTAAAGTAATTTTTTTTCTATATATAGTAGTTTTTTCCCTATTTACCGTCAGTTGCATCATTTTTTTTATCCATTTTAGACTTATTCTCCTTTTCGAAAATGTAATCAGTCTTCATTTCATGAATATTTTCAATAAATATGTTAAATGATTCATCGAATGGTTTTAAATTATGGAAAACGGGTAGCAATTTTGTAAATTGATCAATCTTATTGAAAATTTCCAATTCATCCATTATAATATTTTGACTAGTATCTTGTTTTTCAAGGTCGTTTGATTTATGATTAATTAATTTTTCTAATGATTGTTCAATTAAATCTTGTAAAGTTTGTAAGGATATATCGAAACTATCAATATTGATTTGATCACTTTGGATTATTTCCGTCTTTGAATTTTCAAATGTTTTATTATTATTATTATTATTATCATCAGTTGAATTATCTATTGAAATTGATATAATTTTTTGTAATTCTTTAAAAATTGATAGAACATTATTTAATCTTTGCTTGATTGTCTTTAAATTATTCAATTTCGTTAGTATTTTTTCTTTAGCATCCTTTGAGTTATTATTGTCAGTATTATTCTTTTTTTCTAACTTAGTTATATCAAGTTCCACTTTATTTAAATCTGATTCTAGTGATTTAACGGAACTACCCAAAGTGTCAATGTAGTATTCTAGCTTAGAGATACCTAAGATTTTTTTGGAGCTAATAGCATTTTGAGAATCTGTAATTTTATAATTGTTATCAGTGTTATATTTTGAATAAGTACCTGGAAAAGTTTCAGATAATTTTTCTAGATTATATATAGTATTTTCCAGTTCGATGGTTAAATTCCTCGTATAAAAATCTAATTTAGTTAATAAGTTTGTGGATATTGTTTGCAAAGAGTGTAAGTCATCATTGGATTGATCTGTTAGTAGGATATCTACAAAGGCTTGCGGTACGAATTCTTCGTCGAAGAACATTTGTAGGATTTCATCTCTGCCCTCGGAGGTATCTGCGGAGGCCATCTGGTGGGTAGCGGTGGTGCTAATAGCGGTAAGAGTCCTAACAGCAGTCGCAGTAGTAGTAGCAGCAGTAGCGATGAACTTTTCAAAACCATGTGTTCGGCCGTGTCTCGCGATTTCGGTATCACGTGAGTCCATATCACGTGAGCTATAAAGCACATGATACAAACACGTGACAAGACACGTCCCGGCATTTTCCGCATTAGGGAATTCCGTCCACCCCACCTTTCGAGCAGAACTGGACCGCCACATCCAATGAGTTGAGGATGATCACAGTGTCGTATACTCTGCAATGTGACCGTGATCCCCCACGGTGAGTATCTTGTCACCTTGAGTACCACTTGGTGCAAATTGACTGATGAAATTATCATCAGTGGAGACGACAAACCGTACTGTGTCTGTCTTTGGTTGCCAGTTGCTGTTTGGATCCAAATACAACATCATGGAACTATCGAAACCAAGCGATATATACAATTTATCATCTTGAGTGTACATCGTATTAATATTTTCCATGAATCGTATCTGTGATAGAGTTTCTGTGGGTTTCCTCAAATCCCATGTGACAACGGACCCATTGTCGTAACTACAATAAACAATATTTAAATTATTCGAGTTTTGAACAATCTTGTTGACACTTTTATCGTTACCATAAGAAAGATTTTTACCTTCATGCACCAATGAACTGTCTAGTGTTAGTAGTCGTGTTCTATCATAAACGTTAAACATATCAATTTTACCACTTGAATAACCAGCTAAAAATTTAAACCCTTCTGTATTAAATTCCAAATCCCTTGAAACTTCTTCATTATCATCCTTTTGGTTATTACTATTATTATTACTATTATTATTACTATTATTATTACTATTATTATTATTATTATTATCAAAACCGGTATTGGTATCTTTGAATAATGATAAAGAACTAATACCGTAATAATTGTGATGTTTACTGTTAAAAGTATGTATAGCAGTACCTGATCCACATTCCCATAATTTTACTGTACCATCCATGGAGGATGATAGGAAATTTCTACCACGATCAATTAATTTAATATCACTTATAGAATCCGTATGACCCATAAATATTCTTGGATTAGAACCATCTTCTATGGACCATAATTTAATTTGCATATCTTTAGAACTAGAAAGAATTACTTTCCCACTGGGGAAGAAGTTAATCGTTCCAATATCACTCATATGTGCTCGCTGCCAATTCATTTCCAATTTAAGTTGCTTATTGTAATCGTTAGTGTCTTCTAATGACCTGTCAAATAATTTGATATCACCTTGATCATTACCCATAACTATCTTCTCATCAAAAGTATCAATTGCAGTCCAAGTATCAGTCATGGGGCCATATGGCAAACTATCATTTTTTTTATCATTCTTAACATTTTCTTTCACAAGAAGTCTATCATAAATAGCAATGGGTGTCTGAAATTGACATTTTTGATTATTAATATTAACATCATAAATAGACATGTTTTCTTCTTTCACCATTTGCAAATTATAGGATGCATTATATTCAGTACCTTCATTTTCATCTATGAAAGCGAATTTCCCATCTGGATGGCACTCTACTACATATTCTTCAATTTGATTCTCATCGATATCAACATTGATATAAAATGTATTTTCTTGTGGCATGGTATCATCAGTCTCTGCAACATCCACGGCCTTGCTGGATGCACCTTGACATAGTTCGAAATCTGGCTGGATATGCCACAGGGGAAGTTCTTGTATCGTCATCTGCACTCCTCGTGGTCTCGATAGTTAATTGTCGTTTTCTCTATTAAATACAACTTTTATTTTTTTTTTTCTTATTGCTTTGCCATACAAAACTTTGGTTTCAACATGGAACTGCACTCAGACGATGCTCTTACATACGTATATAGGTACACTGTGGATGTGTTGTCAGTGGAATTCTGCGATCCAATCCATCAGTATTTGTTCGGCGGTGAATAAGTTGTCACTGTCGTTTCCAGTGGGTTCGTTAGCTGTATCTTTGCTCTTGTTGTCAGTAACGTTATCCCATTGGGATAAATAATCTTCTAAGTTAATGCCAGATAAGTTTGTAATTACTTGCAGTGATTCATTGAAGATTTTACATTTTTGTAATGTAGATTTATTATTACGTTCGTATGAATTGATTGGTTCATTGATAGTGTTCCAAACTTTGTCCTTGACATTTTTCACTAACAAGAATTTATAAAGGTCAGTATTTTGCCACAATGGTGCTAATTTTAATTCCATTAATCTTAATAATTCTTCAATTAAGATAAATTTGTAATTAATAGGATCACAATTAATAATTTCCATTATATCAGAGTCTATAGTTTTTTTGACAATTTCAGGAAATTCATTTATTGAGTATGATCTTGTTGGATTTTGGTATAAGTCTCTTAGTATTATAAATAAATATTGCATTACTGTGGAGCCTCTAGTATACCAGGCAAAATTAATTATATTTGGTTGAATTAATCTTTTCAATGTGAATAGCAATAATAATAACGATATCGGTATTACATTAAATTTAATATTTTGTGTAGTTCTCAATAACCATGTAATATCACGATTCTTCTTATTCATTGAAGTATCATCATTACCATCATCATCATCATTAAGAATATTTATGTTGTTACCATTATGATAGAATCTTAATAATTTACCGTTTCCATTGATCCTATCAGTGTTATTATTTTTTTGTAGATTTTCTAACGCTAGGAATCTCAAATGCAATCTATAAAGGAAAATTTTTAATGTGCTTGTAAAATATCTGACATTATTATAATTATTTTGTTCCATGAAGTCGATTAATTTATTTATGTCCATATAAAGTTCCTTGACACGTTCAATTAATCTTTTATGATCCAATTCATTTAGATTATCATTAGTGGTAAGATCCATTATATGATAAAAAAGATAATTTATTTTAAACCTACCAATCGTAAATTCGATTGGAAAATAATTTTCATATTTGGCCATATGTAAACGATTTGGTATGGGTACACTATTAATTAATCTTTCATTAACCATGAAGGGGAAACCTGATACTACACTTGATGAACCTTCAATATATAAGAGGAAATGCCATAAGATTGTCTTATTTTCAATTTTTCTTAGATTATTGTTCATTTTCTTCTTTTGATTAAATTCGATGATAAAATTGTTGTTATTATTATTGTTGTTTTTTGTTGTAATAAGTGGTGGTAAATTATGTAAACCAAGTTGTTGTGCCATTCTGATTAATATTGGTGACCAATTTGTAGATTCAACCATATTTGGATCCAAGATGAAATTTACCAATAAGAATGATTGAATTAATTCTAAATATGATTTATAAGGGAATTCAATTAAATTTAGTAGGAATTTATAAGCAGAATAATATTTATCACATAATAATAAATCTGGTATGATACCTGATGCTACTGTTGAGTATGCTGAACAGAAAAAGATGGCAAAGATTAAGATTAAATCTAGTAAAATATTTAAATTTATACTATTATTTTTCGTTTCGATAAACTTTTCTAAATTATAAATGTGATTATCATTATTATTGTTATAAAAATTTGACAATTTATCCAATATCAAATCTTTATTTAAGATTGGAACAATGGGGTGAATCCATTCGAAAAATGACTCAATTTGTGTCTTGGCAATATCTAAATGTGTGGGTAATAATTGTATAATATCTAAGATAGTCATTGAATTCAAATAATAAAAATTATTTTTATTAAAATTTGTAATCTTATTTCTAGATAATTTTTCATGTAGTTTCAAATTGATGGTAGAATCGTTGTTTAAAATCTTATCACTGATGGAACTAGTGAAAAATGGATAAAAATATTTGGATTTATAAATGACGTTTTCATCATTGATCTTTGTCTTGATGATATTAGCTTGAAATTGTTGTTGCTGTTGTTGCTGTTGCTGTTGTTGTTGTTGTTGTTGTTGTTGTTGGTCAGTTGTTGTGATTGTGTTATTATTATGTTCTGTTTCGTCCAGTAGATGCCTCGAAGTTTGCCAAATTTTTTCTGCGTCTATGTTACGATTGAACCCGTAGTGGCACTTGTGAGCACAGTTCAACTTGATACAACGAGAACACGAAGGTTTCAACTTATCACAGCGGACTTTGCTCTCGTAGCACGGTCTGCAAGAGTGGATCTTTCTCGTTCGTGTGATCTTCTTCCCCATGGCGATGCTCTGGCCGTGGTTGTTGTTGTTGGTTGAAAAGACGGTGTTCTGTTTTTCCAGCCTGTGAGCAGCTTTTGGGTGGCAGGTTGGCTGTCAGCTACGGGTGGGATTCCACGAACGTCACCAGACGCTTCACCGACGTGATCCAGCGGCGGGTGCACTCGTCGAGCATCACGTTGGCGATCTGGTCCCTGCCCGTGATCTTGCGGTGTGCCGCCCGCTCGTGGATCCCGATCTGGGTCACACCGATGGGCCACGCCACGTTCCCGATGGACAGCTTCATGTACGACTGCAGCGCCAGCGACCACTGTGTCTGCTGCAAATGGTACAGTATGGTGCACAGCGAGGCCAGCAGCTCGTGGGGCAGCAAATTCTTCCGCAAATGCACCAGCAGGGGCAGCAAATCTCGCTTGCTTTGTGCCAGTAATTCAGACGACGACAATGACGACGTCGTGGTGGACTCACTGGTGGCACATGCTTGAGACCATCGCCGCAAGATGTCGTGGATGTACAAGTTACATTTCATGGCCACCACGGACCGTCTAGCCGTGCTGCCGCTTGGTTCCTGCAAAAACTGCAAGTCCGACACGCTGATCGTGTGCGAACCGTACCGCTCTTGCTCCTTGCATACCAGCTCTTCCAACACTTCGAGCTCCTGCCCGTGAGGGGACCCGCCAGTGTCAACGTCCGCCTTCTCCGCAGGCTTCTTCCCAGCCTTCTTCGCAATCTCTCTCGCCAGCAACTCCTGCAGACTCATTCCTTGTCACACGCCCTCTAGTAAACGCAACGTCCTTCCTGCACGTCCCGCTCTCTGGCCCCATCAACAAGCCATCGATAACCAAAACATAAACAAAAATTAAATACTGAAAAAAAATGTAAAATTTGAAAACCGACGAAGTTCCTTAACAGCAACAACAACAACACCTGCACCCATGGCTGCCGACGGTTATCTCTCCCAAGAAGAAGAAGTCTTTGACGGTAACGACATCGAAAACAACGAAGGTAAAATTTACGAAGAATCGCTGGACTTGGAGCTAACTAACTCCAAAAGGAAAATCTGGCTAGTGAGATTACCAATGTTCTTAATGAAACAATGGGGGGATCGTAACAATTTAAATGGTCAACAATTGGGTAAAATCAAAATTAACAAAGATGGATCACATATCAAATTGATCCTAAACGAATTAGAAAACGATAATATTCCACACGAGTATGATTTAGAATTGACGAAGAAAATTGTTCAAAACGAATACATATTCACTGAACAGAACTTGAAAAAATTTCAAGAACGTGCCCAAGAACTAGCATCCAACCCAGAGAAACAAATTGAAGCATTTAAGAGGAAACAAGAAAGGGAGGAAGAGTTAAAGAAAAAGCAGCAACAATTGAAAAGGAAAAATCAAAGACGTAAATTCAATCATAGAGTAATGACAGATAGAGATGGTAGAGACAGGTATATACCTTATGTGAAGACTATACCAAAGAAAACTGCCATCTCAGGTACAATCTGTCACGAATGTCAAGTGATGCCATCGATGAATGATCCAAATTATTCTAAAATTGTTGAACAAAGAAGAAATTTAGTGAAAAATATTAATAAAGAGAAGATTACTACATTGGATGAAACGGTTGGTGTGACAATGTCACATACAGGTATGTCGATGAAATCAGATACATCGAATTTCTTGAAAGTTGGTCGTGAAAAGGCTAAGAATAATAATTTGAAATCCATCAGGTTACCAAAGAAGGAAATCCTCGATATACTTTTCAAATTATTCGATGAATACGATTATTGGTCATTAAAGGGTTTAAAGGAACGTACAAAGCAACCAGAAGCTCATTTAAAGGAATGTCTAGATAAAGTGGCCATCTTGGTGAAAAAGGGACCGTATGCTTTCAAATATACTTTAAAACCTGAATATAAAAAATTGAAGGAAGATGAAAGGAAAGCCACATTGGGTGAACTAGTGGACGAATCACAAGATATTAATAATGATGAAGATGAAGATGAAATTGAAATGGAGGATATTGTTTAGTTTCACATACACTCTATATATATACATATATATACGAGATCAATTTTTTTTTTTTCGTTAATATGAATTTGTTGGTATTATATGTACTTTATCCGTATCGCTGAATGAAACTTTCCTTGGTATGATTTTATCATTTTCAATATATAATGGATCATCAATATCCATTTTTTTTGTCGCACTATTTGATGGTATGGATGTAGATGTATCAAACTCTCTGTTTGAAGTAGACTCTTGCACAGAGTCTTTCTTACAAATAAATTCAGCTGTTCTAACCCATCTTCTACGTCTTGTAAATTTACTAAATGAATCCTCTATGGATGGATTATTCCAAGTATTATCATAATATATATAACCACCATCATCATCATCAGGATTTGTTACAAATTTTTTATTATTTTCGTCCAAGATGGGGATCAAATTATTATTACTTAAATCTAATGACCAATTATTATCGATCCAACGCCATTTATTTAAATCTGATTCATTATTTGGTAATTTAAATTTCCATGGTCCAGATGTACTATTCAAATACTCATCGGTCCATGGATCTCTTTCATAACTTAACATACTTGCTGTCCAACCAATACCTATCCATTTCCTTTGATTTTCATATAATACAAAAGTATATTTAATTGGTTTGATGATATCTTTATTAACATTTTTGAAATTTGGTATTGATTTGGTAACAATTTCTGTCGCCTTAGCAAATGCGACTGTATTACGTCTCATCAATCCACCAAAATTTAATCCGGTGAAATAATATGCCATTAATTTAATAAATTTGAAATTCCATAATGTATGTCTAATTTTTTTCACTTGTGGTGAATAGTATGTTAATATATAACAACCAAAAATTAGCAACAAATCTTGTGATGTAAAGAAGATTTTAATAATGATGATATAAATTGGTGAGAAGAATAATGTAGTAAAAAATAATTTCCTAATATCGTCTTTATTTAAGATTGTAATTGGTCTTTGTAAAAGGTCAGCTTTTTTAGATATATTATTCATGATATGAACAATATCATCTAATGTAGGGTATGAAGTTACCATTTCATTGACGTAATTATCTAATTGTGAATAAATCCAAATTAGTCCAATTATGATCAAATGACCTAAATACTGTGCAATAAATTGGAAATATTTAACTGTAACTATAAAAAAGACTAAGAGTAGGTAATTTAACCATGGTTTTTCATTATATTTGCTATCATAGTTCCATGTTAAGATAGACAAAAATTTATCTACCAAGATTAGATATGGATAAAGTTTCAATAATTGTTTAGATACTGCATTTGGTGTGGAGGTCAATAAGGGGGAAGATGAAACGATCTTGTCGTCTTCGATGGAATCGGTATCGTTCAGTTCATCGTCGACATTTTCCAAATCATTAGCTGATTTTAAATTCCGATAGTACTTGTTTATTGACTTCGTTCGTTGCAAGTGCTTGTATCTCTTTAGTGCACTCTTCAAATCATCCGGCGACGAATGAACAGGAGACCTACGTGTAGTCATCTTACATGCATTGGGTGGTCGATCCCTCGGCAGCAGTAGCGGTGGTAGTGGCAGTCCTCAACGTCAGGTCTCAACTCTGGCAGATTAGAGGTCAGAGTTTCAGTTTTTGCTTTGTTTTTCGGTTTTTCCGATGAGGCAGACGAAAACCGTCGATGACAGCAATTCAGGCCCAGTGGTGGGCCCTGTGTTCACGCCAGGTAGTGGTACAGCTTGCTGTCGTACGGGTCCAGCTGTACGAATTCCTTGTCCAGCAGATGCTGGATGCTCTTGCAGAACATCCTGTCTGTCAGCGTGAAATGTGGCAACAACGGCACCACACGCTGGAAAATGTTCTGGTACGCCAGCGTCCTGTCTTGCTTCATCACTCGGACCACGGCAGCGTTGCACGCCATCATGCGCTCCCGTTCCAGAATCTTGTCGTCGGTGGCAGTTTGTTGTTGTTGTTGCTGCTGTCTGCCGTCGAGGGTACGGGACAACAGGGAAACGGTTTGTATCTTTACTGGGTTTTGAGTAGATTGGAATGAATAGTTGATGGTAAATTTATCCGTTGGTGAAATGCTCTTATCCCTAGTGTCCTTACGCAATATCTGGAAACGTGGTACTAAACTCAATGTCATCAATTGTTTAGTCACTTCGTCTTCAGGCAAGTGTGTCAATTGTTGTATCTGTTGGGAATTTAATTCGTCATGATCACGGAACAATAAGAATATTATTCCACTATACAAGGGCATAATCAAATCATGGTATGATTTACTAAATTGGAATCCAATTTCAATCAATCCCAAATTATGCGACCAATTTATTATCCTTTGTGTGTATTTCTTCTTATACATCTTATCAAATTCAGTTATCTTATCTTGTAGAACATCAGGTAAAATCAATTTTTTATCAAAATCGTTATTAAAATTTTGCAAAGGCCAAGCAGTCATAGTTAATATTTCTGGAATAAATTCCCAACTAGTATCTTCATTACCGTTAGTTTTATTATTTTTTGTGATATGATTAGTGAAGGTAGTGGCTAATGAATCTGATGTTATTATATCCTTTAACATATTTTCTAATTTGAATGTGAAAAATGCACCACCCATTTCATCTTTAATTTGCTTTATTATAAATTTTTCTAGTTCAAAATTTGTTCTCTTTTGTAATAATCTTTTCGATAAATGTTGTCTATAAATTTGAACAAATTCATCCTTATCCGGAATCAAATTGAAAAATTTAGATGAATCTGTTATTTTCACTTTCAAAGATGTGAAATCATCCGTTAAATTTTTCAAGTTAAAGTCAAAGAATAACGATAAATATAATGAATTTGGTTGTGAAGTTTTTTGAAAATACTTGGCAAATGAATCATTCAAGATATTTTTAATTAAATTATCATTACTATTAAATGATGAAACAGGTGATAAGACTGAATTGAATGATTCATAATTGGCTAATAATTCGTTAATAAAATTATTGGCAATTATTGAGTTTTTCCTCTTTTCAGTAGTGTCAATAGTAATATTCATTAAATTATTGACTATATTTAATTTGATGGATTCTATCACGTCATCGTGGAATTGTTGTGATTTGGTCATTTGCAAAATGTCAATTAATAAAGCGGTCGTTTTGTCTCTGAAAACAATTTCAACTAAATCATTTAAAATGGGGTTGATTTTACCCTTGATCAAAATATTATCCAGGATATAATTAATCTTGTTCAAAGTGTCGTTATTATTGTCTAAAATTTGTTTCATGAGATCTGTTTCTGAAATGATCAAACTTCTAATTTGATTGAAAAGGTCCATACAATCCAATGGACTGTCCAGTAAGCAATTTTCATAGTAACGTTTAGTCTCATTCAAGAGAATTGGTTCAAAATCAATGATAAAGAAATTATACTTTTCATAAGCAGCAGTCTCCATCATATTGATCAAACCGGTGAAAAGGGCAACTTTATCAGGGTCTTTACCATTGGCAGAACGTATACGATTTAATAGTTCAATCATGGATGAACAAAGTTGCTGTTTCAAAGGTTTCAAGATCAGCTCTCTAAAATTCTGCAAACACATGTCGATGACTTCGAGTTTCCTGTTCAGTTTGCAAAACACTTTGTCCAAGTAGATCATCAGGTCTGCCACGAGCTGGAAATGCTTCAATTCGCGGGTCCAACAACACAGCAGGTTGGCCAAGAACTGTTCAGCGGTCAAATCTCGGGACAACAGCGTTTCGCCGCGCGAAAGCATAGAGAGCCTCTCTTGCACAAACCACTCCAGCTTTTCGTAGAGCCGGCCCGCCTCGTCTTGCACCACCAGCGTGTACACCGTGTGGTACACTCGTTCGAACGACACCTGCTTGGTCTCATCCCGGAACACCTTCACCAACGCTTCCTCTACGCCCAGCCACAGCTCGGGGAACTCCTTCGCCATAGACTCGCGCCTCCGTGGTATCAAAATCTTGTGTCTCAGCATCGCAAACGGTGTTGTTCGTAGTGGCTGTCTGTTTATTGTGTGTTTCTTGCTATTAGCTTAATTTTTCACTTGCAATTATCAAAATTCATCTTTATTGCTACTACGACTACTACTACCCAATTACTAAACACCAAGACCACCACACCATGTCCTCATCCGACGTCTTCGACGTGTTGAACATCAGACCAAAGAGCACCAACGGCGAGGCTACACCGCAGCCAGCAACACCAGCCGCACCCGCCAGCAACAACGTCAAACAGAAACCCATCACCGGGATCCAAAGGGAACTGTACAGTCTGCTAGGTGAAAACGAATCCCCCATAGTGCTACAACCACAACTAAATAACCGATTCAAAGAAAGATTTACAGGTAAACCATCACCTTGGACCCAAGTTGATTTCATAGCAAATGAAAAGTATCCAATAAAGTTCAAACATTGGTTGAAAGGTTCTAAAGAGCTTCTTGGTAACGAACTGCAATTATCTACATACAGCAAATTCGACCAACAACTCACGTTGCCCAGCTTTACTCATGAAGAATACATCGAATTCATGGGTAAAGATCACACTGACGATAACGACAATTGGTCATATGATGAAGTTAAATACCTTTTCGATCTTTGTAGCAAATACGATTTAAGATGGCCCATTATTGATGATCGTTACCAATTTGAAATTAAATCACTGTCGCAAGACACTACAGGTTTAAAATTTGTTCAACGATCTGTTGAAGAGATCAAGAATAAATTTTATCAAATATCGAAAAAATATATGCTTTACAAAGATCCAAAGGATCCCAATATCGAGTCATTAAACTATGACATGAATAAAGAATTAGAGAGAAAATTATACTTAGAAAGATTATTATCAAGAACCGCGGCTGAAATTGCTGAAGAGGAAGCTTTAATTATCGAATCGAAAAAATTTGAAATGTCCGCTAAGAAAACTTTAAATGAAAGAGAATCTTTATTAAGATTATTAGATTCACCAAATTCTGATCAAAACGTGTCACAATATTTAACATCACAAGGTATTTCACAACTGTATAATAATTTACTTAATGATAAATCTAGGAAACGTAAAAATGACTCTAATGTACCTGAAAATCCATGGATGAAACAACAACAACAATTCGCACAACAAAAGCAACAATTACAACAATTACATGAAAAGAGACATTCAGAAGTATCAAATGCCGATAATAGTAATACTAATAATAGTAGCAACAACTCAAACGATAAATTAGCAATATCGAATGGTATTGTTACCCCAAATAAAAATAATAGTAATAATACCATTAATAACAACCTAATTGATGATGAATCACTAACCACAAGAAAGACAAAGAAACAAAGACAAGAATTACAATCATCATTAAAGAAAAGACAGGAAGCTGAATATGCTGAAAGCTTAGTTAGAAATTTTAGTGATAATGAAAAGAAACAGCTTGGTGTAATTTGTCATGGTGAAAAATTACAACCAGGTGTTTACTTGAGATCAACTAAAAATTTAACTTTTAAACCAGCATTACAAAATAAAATTTTAACCGTTTTACAAGAATTAAACTTACCCCTAAGACCAGCAATGCCCACGTATGATGTTTTGAAACAACAGGAAGAGCTATTAAGACATATTGTAACATTATTAGAACTAAAGAAAAAATTAGATAGATTCAATGCAGAAAAGGATATTACAAAATCTTAAATATATATAAACATATATATATATATATGTATATAGTGAATTTTTCCATGGAAGAATATAAATATAATTATAAAATTGTTGGTCTTGATGAAAATCTATTACCTTTGAAATTTGTTAAAGCTCTATGTTTCATATCCGTCTTTTGTAAAATTCTCCATGCTTCTTCAATATGTTTTGGTTTTAATGGTTGAATAATATCATCTGGGCCATCAAATAATCTTTTCTTCCTCTTTTGTTGTAATGTAGTAACTTCTAAATTCAAATCTTTCTTTATCTTATTCTTCTCATTTAGTAAAATTGTTTCAGTTCTTTTGATCCTTAGTGCAGTTTCTGTCAATGCACAAACAATTTCAAAAGTTAAGAAACCTAAGATATCAATAACATCATCATGCGGTTTACCTTCAGTAATTTGTGATATACCAGACCAATCTTTAAATCTTCTACTTTTTCTAAATGTGAAACTTGCTTGTCTACAATCTGACCAATGAACATATTCTTCTTTTGTCATATTTTTCGTTCTATCATCTGCAATCTTTAATCTTTTCAAAGTGGTTATATTGGCCTCTCTTTCATCATCATCCAAATCATTATTATCATCAGTATTTTCTAACGGTTGTTCATTAAACATAAATTGTAATTCCCATGGTAATTTAATAGTTGATTTTTTAACTTTCATCATATCACTATTTTTGTCACTATTTTTAGTATCTTTGCCACTAGCATTAGTCCCCGTACCAGCAGTATCATCATCATCTTCGTTAATCATTGTATTATTAGAACTATTTTGATTTAAAGTGGCTGTCGCATCTTGATCCTTAGCATTTTTCCTTAAATCTTTCCAAGATAAATAAGTTCGCAACCTATTCACTTTCGCCTTATCATGTCTAATGATGAAGATAACATCTTCAGGTAAAACTGTCCTACTACCTCTTAGTTGTGACGTTCTAGTGGATTGCAAGAGAATCTCAATCACTTGCCCTTTCACAATATCTTCGATCAAAGACGTAGTCTCAATGGGTGGGTCGTTGATTTCCCCAGAGACAAACATCATCTGCTGTATCTCGACCCTGTATTTGTAGTTGTCATTGCTCATCTCCCTCGCAACAGCTCCCCAACTGCCACAGTTGGGCCATCAGCAAAAGTGGAATTTCAACGAGAATCGAAAACCTTCGCGGAAAAACGAAAAACCTAAAAAAACGAAAAACGCCGCTTACCCGCACACCAATTTTCTTATATAAGACCGTTTTTTTCAATTTTTCCAGTTTTTCTTCGTTTTGGCTGCAAATCGAGAGGGAAGCGTTGGAGTGTCCCCGTTGCCAGGCGATTAGTGTGTTGTGTTCTACAGGTGTAGTGGCACCATTAATTGGTGGAACAGGGCTTGCAAATTGGTAGGTTTTGACCACTTTTTCTTCTCCCCCTCCATTCTTTTGATATATGATTATGATGAACTTATTCTTTGGTCCGTGTTTATGACAGGAAGTAAGACCCCTGGTATGAGTGACAAAAAGATGTGGTATTTACCAATATCACGATTTCTGATTTCATATAATCTTTTTTCAGTCTTGCGAGTACTTTTTTTTCTATATATTCTTGTTTCTACATTATTTGTTGGCCCAACGACTGACGGAAGTAAACATATATATTGACACATGTGTTTTCTTGTTCCTTTGTATCTTTTTTATTCGAATTTTTTCTCTTCGTCCATCCATTGCAAAGTTCGCTTTATACCTTCCTCTAAATCAATAATCGGCGTGTAGTTTAATATTTTCTTGGCCTTTTCGATACTATGATAACGTGTTGCACACACAATTTTAACTCTAAATGACGTTAGACCACTTGGTTCTCTATGAAAAAATGTATGTGAAATAAACTCTGATATATAACCAATTAATAACGCAATCTTACGTGGTAAGACAATATTAAATTTATCAATATGATTATCAGCTTTCCAAACTGTACGTGCCAATGACCAAAAATATGATGGTGAATCATTGGTAATAAAGAAACACTCGCCGTTCACTTTATCAAGTTCATCAATATCATTCTCCAATAATTTTCTTGTAGCTAAAAGATGCGCCATGGCAACATTACTTACATAAGTCCAATCGAAAAGGTTATGATTATTACCAATTTGAAATTTAGTTTGGCCATTATTCAACACATTTCTTAATCCAGGTATTAATTGTCTATCACCAGGTCCAAATATACCTGCTGGTCTCAATGACACGGTTAGTAAATTGTTCCTCTTATCCTTACCACAATCAAGTACCAATTTTTCACCCTTTGCCTTACTATCATTATACGCATCCATAGGTTTAGCTGGTATGGGCCAGCTTTCAGTACCATTAAACACATCTTCACCATTGAATATAACACCAGCTGATGACGTATAGATTAAACATTTAACTTTCACAGATTTGATACATGAATTAATTATATTTTCGGTACCAGTGACATTAACATCATAGTAAATCTTTTCATTGGATATACCATGTATTGGTGATGCACAATGAACAATAACTTCACAATTAGATTTAAGTATGGCACTTTCGATATCTTCCTGTGAACTAATATCACCTATTATAGTATCAATCTTGTTATCATCGATATTTTTGTTCCTAAATGTGAACTCGCTGGGTAGAACTTCAGGTATTGGTCTAATATCGAAAATGAAGATCTTACCCTTTACGCTGGGATAGTATGTTTCAAGTAGATGTAATCCAAGAAATCCAGAACCACCCACAATCAACAAGTTTTCAATTTCCACCATTACTGTGCATGCAAAAGCAGTTGTTGTGTTGTTCTTCTCACTATAAATGTTCCGCTCCAGTGGGAAAACAGCCTGGCTGGGACAAGAATTCTCCAACTGTTTGCTCATTAAATACCTATATCGAAAAAATTAAACTTAAACGAGTGTACCTTTCTCCGTTATTACCATCAGATGCTATTCAAAATGATTAGTACTTAAATGAACAAGTTATATACAATTCTATATGCTGTTGTAGATGCGGAGGTCTCTTTACAAAGCGGGGGTGTCCAATTCAGGCTACAACTTGTCCTGAAATTGCCAGCCCTCCCATTCAAAATCTGCATAACATCTAAATTCATTACTTAGTCCGTTACCATGTTCGGGCAAAAATGTAGTAATATGTGTCTTTGGGTACACTTTGGCGATAATCTCATGCATTCTTTCACCTGTACATGAAATTAATCTATGTCTTGGAACGCCATTCTTTGTCAAAGATCCATCATCTTTACGTAGTAGTTCATGTGCCGTTTGTGATGATTTACCTTGACAAGTTTCATTCAAAAATGGCGGATCAATCAACAATCTATCCACTTTACCACGAACTGGTGATTCAAAATTCAATGGATCCTTAAAGTCATAAAATGTGAAAAATTCTTTACCAGCCATTAATTCAAATCTTTTATCAAATTCAAATAGATAAATTTGATTTGTAGGTAAATTTTCCTTCTTTAAGATGGCAGCATAAACTGAGGGAGCACTTACAACAGCAATAACTGTATCTTCATCAGCACCTTCTAAAAGTGCATCAGCTAATAAATTGGCTGTACTATCACTATACCAAAATTGTGATAATTGCCAATCTTCTTTAAATAATTTCATACCTTCTTGTCTTCTTTTGAAATCATCATCTGTTTGATTGAACATTTGTTGGAATTTTTCCTCATGTTGTTGTTGCTCTTGTCTGAATTCAGCTAATGCTGCTAGAGCATTTGCTGATAAACTTAATTCCATATCTGAATCTGAGTCGGACATTTTTTTTCTTGGCTCTAGTTTAGCTCAGCTTAATTTTATATGCTACTCTTGTAAGGTTCTCAAAAAAGAGAATCTAATTCTCAAAAAAAATATTTAAATCAAGATGGGTTAATTATTAGCTTCAGTTCAAAGATCTTTTTTTTTTCTTCTTCAAAAAAAAAAATTATTCCAAAAAATATGCGTCACAGACAGGATTCGAACCTGCGCAGGTAAAACCCAATGCCTAACAGCTGTTCTAAGGAATAGCAGGGCATCGCCTTAACCACTCGGCCACTGGGACTTTGTTGGAAAAACTGTTTTGGTAATAAATTATATTGGTAGAAACATTAACCTTGCACCCAAGTTTTTTCATTATCTCTTATCATTGTATCTAAAAGGAACAAAAGAGTATTTTTCAGCTGACCCGTTTTTGTTAGGAAAATCTGCGACGACTTAGAAGACCAAAAAATTAATTTATCTCGTTAAATTTTAGTTTCATATACTTTTTTTAATACAACAACAATTCTATTTGATTCTAATGTGAGTAAACTCAAATTGTTATCTGGGAGCTTCTATCATGTACGGTAAAGCTAATTGAACGGTTCTGATCGACCGAGGAGGTGTGTAACAAGGCTTATTGTATCATCGTAAAATACAAAAGGTTAAACGACACAAACGAGTTTATTCTCTCTGAAAAAAGGCCCCACTCGATGTCTTGTTTAAAGTGTTTGGGTACCCTGACCCACCTTGCCACAAATTTGCCGACTTATAGCCGCCGCGATATTAACATCTTGCAATTTCACCAGTTTTCCAGTGTAGTAATTCCAAGTCTTTTTTAGAATGGTTCACATAATAGTCGCCCGAAAGGAACTGAATGTCCTAACGTAGGATGAATTGTACTATGTTGACTAAATTATATTAACATAATTTAAACTGGAAGAAAAGTATCAAAAAAATATTGTGCTTTCTGTTCAAAAATTTCTTTACGGTAAGATAGAAATGATGTGGTAATAGTTATATAAATAGCCTTATATAAAGTCAGCTCTTAAACAAAAATTAGGTAGTAAGGCTAAGCTAAAGTTAGCAGCTGTGAACTTCCAGTAGTATTAAAATCTGTCTTTTCTTTTAGTTTCCAAGTTCAACTGGCAGTAATCTAGAATCCTGCTATTGCATTTCCCTAAAGATTCCTTATCTGAGATATTCTTTAAACATACTACCAACGTCTTAGGTACAGCTTAAAAAACATGGTTTAAAATATTGCAATATATCTAAACTCTAAACAGTCTGGTGACACTATCAAAAGGCAACAGCTGACAGTGAGCTCAGCCATTTATCGAAAACATTCTCAACATCACCTAAAGTAATTGACTACTTTTTCGTTGGTACTGTTACCACTCCGATTTGCACTTTGGCGTTAGTGAATTCTTTACTGTTAATCAAAATAAATAATTTGAACCAAGTTTTGTTGATTTTCCATTAATAAATGTGTTCTTAGAATTCACATCCAAAAATGAAGAAGAATATGTATATAAGGTCGAAAGAAGCTTCGGATAATGCCCCATAGATTGTGGCTTTGTGAAAACTTCTCTTTGCAACGACTTTTTTTTGGCTTTATTGCGGCTTCACCATCATATTCATCTCATGTAGGAACTAAAAGTATGTTTAAAATTAATTTTTCCACATAACACTCGGTTCTGTACTTATATTATACAAAATATAACACGCGCACTTCTAACAGGCTCATCATTCTTAGCAAAAGACTAAATTGTGAAAACAAGACCCATTGGTATGCAAAGATTGACTTTTAGTCAAAGGGAGGAATTAACGCAATATAACGATTTTAATCATACATAGCAATTGAAGAAGGTATTTTAAATGAATCTTTCCGTATCATTTGGAAAATTCGCTTTCAAATACAACAACAATACTTTAAGAAACTGGCTAATGCGGTAGTCTTGTTGAACTATAGGTATTCAAGTAGGAAATTCGTATTTTTTATTTACTGATGCTTAAAAAAATTAGGCTCAAAAAATTGTAAATATTAAAAGTACAAGAAAGACAAAACTAAAAACACCAAACAGTTTCACATATTATCAGTTGCTCACCCCCTCACCAGTTTCCTTGAAAGATGTACAGATGATAGCTACATAGTTTACTACATTTTGCTAATTGAGCATTCCACTATTGTATTTGATGTATATATGCAATACTTTTTTCTGCCTAAGAGAATGGTTCATCTGATCTACAGTTTTCCTATGATTTGAAGATAGATATTCACTGTTGAGACACACATCTGTCTGTTACTAAAATGGCGGAATAATAGTTGTCATATCTTATTGATTTTCCTCATAATTTTTGAGAGCCTTCTAAAAGGATAAATTGACTTTATAGCTTATTTCAGTTTATTTTTCATCATAGTCAAATGAAAATAATTCCGAACGTTGGCCGTTATTATCAAAACGTTAACCTTTAAATATACCCATAACTAAGTCTATTTATTTTGGATTTCTGAAATTTTGCAAGAAACAATATGCTTCTTATTATTTGTTTTACTTATATCATGAAAAGTTGAAGAAGAAAGGAAATTTGAGAAGAAATATTGTTGGAAATTAGCTGCTGCTAATTGAAATGTAAATTATTGTTTTTCATAATTTGGAAATACGTATCACGTGTTGAGAAATTAAAATGAAAAGTAACTGTATGTTAGATTGTATATACTTAATATAACCAGTTTAAAATTAAACAACAAAAGAATCTATACACAACTATGTCTTTACAAGCTAACACTACAAAAGATACAGCCAGTCGCCAATAAATATTGTTAAAACGAAAAGGAGTATTATATAAATTTAGAGACAAAAAATTGAAAAAATTAACGTTTAGAGAGATTGTTTGTTTGATTATACCCGCCAGTAATGGTTGTTTTTTTTACTTGAATTTTTTTTTTTTTATGATCAGGTAGATAGACACAGATAAATTATTCAGAAATATGATATGGATTTATACATGGGGATAATATTCAATGGATCATACCTTTTTGAAGATGATGATATAAGTTAGCAATTATCTTTCTTGTCTTGACTAACCATGTCAAATAATGAAGTACTGAACGAATGCACACAACCAAATGGCAAAAAAAATAAAAAATTTGTCTTTATGGATAATCAAAAAGTAAACAATGAAATTTATTTTAAAATTTTTATTGATAACTAATACACCACATATTCGATGCTTGAAAATAACAATCCTTTCAATAACGTCATCAAGCAATAATTATTATAAACCCAATCTCTACTTATTAAATAGAAAAGAACAGAAATATTAGAGGGCCCTTCTAATATAAATATTCCAATTATTTAATAAGTGGCATTATTGAACCAATAATAATCGTCGTTTGATAATATCAAATCAACAATTGTTATTCCGAGTTTGATTAGCGGTAACTAATATCAATCTAAGTTTGAAAAACAAACTTTATTGTTTACTTTTGAGTAACAATAAGAATAAATTTTTTTAACCAATCCCAGTACTTCCAAATAATTTAGAAATCCATTTTTGAAATGTTTCTTTAAATGACAATGGCAGTTTCGACTTTCCGTTTTTGAAACTTTTACTATCTCTGTTGCTTCCACTTACAGGAGTACCAACATTTTCAGATTTATTCCCATAGAGAAATATACCCCGAAGATTTCTCCAGTTTTGTTTCTTCTTTTCGGATGCTAAGTTATTCTTTACATTGGATGTTGACTGAATCTCCGTTAAACAGTAATTCTGGTTCTGTTGTTTGAGGTAACTGAATATTGTGTTACCTTGAAAAAATGAGTGATGAAATTCATTTTCATCAACTTCAATAATTGGAACTGAAGCCTGACTGGGACGGAAGGTTGTAGGACAGATTCTATCCGTGGAAAAATCTAATATTACTGGCTTTAAAACTAAGAGACTGTCATATTCATATCTATCCTTAAAACTTTCTTCAGTTTCACTGTCAATACCATTTTCAACGACATCAAATAAATTGATATTCTTTTCTGATCTTCTTCGCAGTTTTTAATTTCTCTAATTGTCAAGTTGCTGTGGCTCTTGTGTTTTTCCACAAAATGATTGACAAACTTTTTCAACTTATTAGTATGATGTCCTTTAGATTCATCATCGAAATTTTCATTCATTTTTTGTTTAGCTAAAATTGAATTAATTTCATTAATATTTTTAATATTATCTTCTTTATTTTTTTGCTCATGCTCTGATTTTTCCGCTACATTTTCTGAAATATTATTATTTGATTTTTCTTCGCATGATTTTGCAATATTGTTTTTCTTCTTTAAATTGTTGAAGAATTCAATAGTTTTTTGGTTTGAGTTTTCAAAAACCTGAGCCACTGATTTATTACTCCTTCTAAAGAATTCAGCGGTTTTTTTGTTACTCTTTGTGAAAATAGACATATTCAATTGATTAGTGGTTTTTAAATTAATTTGTGTTAGATTACTTAGTGATATAAATAGTATACTAAGGCCTAAATTAATTGATGTCTCTTGATTTTCTTTCTTAATGTTTAAAAGATTAAGTAAAAAGAAAAAGTGGTAAGAAATGATTGGATATAATTGTAAATTCGTTCGCCTTTTATATGTTTTAAAAATTTTTGTAACTCATGAAAAGACCAAACCAAAGTAATTAAAAAATTGGTTTTGTGACACAAGAAACGGTTAGAGACGGGAAACTTGATGTTAACAGAAAATTTATCGGTTAAATTTATCTCTACTAGTACGGCTTCACCTAGTTAATTACTTATTGTGGTGTCTTAAGCTAAAGAAAAAGCAATGCTCTCTCAATAAAAGTAAATTTCTGGCAAACTCTAATGGATACTAACAATATATCGTGTTAGATGCTAACATAGTTTTGCATAGTAAATTTCAAAGCATATAGCCAAAAAGAAAATTTTGTATACCAAAAGGCTTCTGGGTAGAATAGCCGATAAACAGAATTCATAGGTCCATTCTGCTTCTGCTTGTTGTAGACAAAATCATGAAAGGTATATCTAGCTTTTGGCAGGTATGGCTTAAATTTTTTTTGTGTCTTTTAAGTATTATTGTTATTGTTAGATTCTGCTTAGTAAATGAAACTTAGAATAGTTCCATGGAGGAAATGAGCGATGACTTCATTTTCGTTTATATCTAATATAAAATGTGCAAATATAGAATTGTAATATAAATGCTTCAAGTTTGGGTTGGGAGCAGCAATATTTTTCCTTAACAACCATTGAAATTGCACTGGCAGATGAACTTCTAATTTTGAGTCTTTTGATATTTTGTTAATTTCTCTGGCTGGAAAATTTTATTGTTTGGCAATAAAGCAAATCAAACGCTAGTTTAGTCTGTAATAACATATAAATTGTTTATTTTGGCATTTTTATATAACATATATACCCTTTTTTTACTTTGGCCCATTATAACTTCACTGAACATCACAATTGGTTTAAATTGTTCTTCCATCCCTGACTTATTTCAAAAGGTGCATTTCAATTTGGTCTTTCTCTCTTGTCACTATCGCATTAGCCGCCGAATTATTGCCAAACATCTCAAAACCCTAAAAAACACAACCCTGATTTTATTGAACCCTCACTTGCACAGAACCCTTGCAAATTGAAGAAACTTCTTTTTTTGTGCAGTCTTCGAAATTTCTACAGTTGAATCGAAACAATTCCAAATGAGTTCCATACGAAAATAAGACGTTTAGTTTTCCTCAAGATACTAAAAATACAAGTCAATAAACAACAAATCGTTGCCCATCCTCTTCATTTCGTTTTGGGCACATACTCCCAAAGGTTTTAACTTTTTCTGTTTGAATATCTTGTTTATCAAGCTTTGATGTAGATACTAATTTACTTCATGTCGACTGATATATAGACACTTCGTTGTGTGATGCATTTAACTGATGAAAAAAAATGTAAATACAACGGAACTCCATCTGACCATCCATATTTTCTAATGAAATACCAATAAGCTTCTGCAGCAAGAATTGTAGGTTACACTAACTTTTTCATGATAGTGGTATATGTTGGGATGATCAAAATTTAAGTATATTAATTCGTATTTCATGGACAATTTTCATTTACTACTATCCTGAAAAAGTCATATATTGCGGTTTATAATTTTTAAGGTTTGAGAATTGGATGTGATTTCCAATACGATATACGTTTGAAGAGATTGGCCTTGATGTCTCTGATTTTATGACTAAGAGATATGTGATGTAATTTGTTTGGAAAACAAAATAATAATTCTCGAAAAGTCTTTGGGTAAGTAATTTCTACATAAAAAAATTAAAAATAACGACAACTGCAGGATTCGAACCTGCGCGGGCAGAGCCCAAAAGATTTCTAATCTTACGCCTTAACCACTCGGCCAAATTGCCATATCTGTTTTTATTGTATATCAGATTCGGGTAGTGGAAGCGCAGACAACTATTATTAGTATATAATAGTTAAAACAGATGGATCTTTGAACTAATAAGATCACTTATATCAGAATCTAGAGGAAGCTACCAGATGCCTGGTTGAGTTTACTCATCTTAGAATTATAAATGGAACTTGCTGTCTTAAAGTGCATATAAAATGTAATATATAAAAGACGAAAATATTTTTCATTTTTTCGAAGTCATCGCGGATTTTTCACAAAATCCGGTTAACAGAAAAATATCTCTTTATAAAACAATTCATAAAATATATGATTGACACTTGATAATATCAATTTACTCATATATTCCAACATGCCCCTGTAAAGAATATTTTTTGAAACTTTCCTGAAAAAATACCATCTTATTAATTCATGAGTTAAACATAGCTAACACTAACTAATCAGAGAAAGTATATTCTTGGAGGTTTTTTTTATTTTTCATAATCTCTTGTAATCTTGCGAAATTATTTGTAGTAGTGGGTTTTGTTAATGGATCAGCCAAGTTTTCTTC